>DVQP01003278.1:0-11062 GCA_018231745.1 Danaus eresimus
ATACATATATTAATTTAATAAAGTCACCTAGGCTACTTCTTGAGAAACATTTGATTGGTTACATTATTAATTTACATATTATTTTCAAAGGTTTCTCGACTCTACATTAAAATAATATCACTGCTTACTTAAATATTAAAAGGAATCTCAAGTAGACTCTACTTGACATATATAACTAAATACAGAATTTAATGAAGTATAGTAGTATATATATATAAGATATTACATCAATAACTACACCAACTCTTGTATAATTGTAACAATGATTACATTTCCATCGCCTCTCCTCCCACTCTCAGTAATCTCAAATCCCAGCGTGATGTTCGTGTACGAATTAAAATGTTTATTGCGTTATGGATTTGGCGATGCCCCGGGCGTTTTATTTCGTTATCCCGGACACGCCCTATTTTATCCTTTCCCTTATGAACCGCCACCCCGTCTAATACTAAACTGTCATTTCCTATTGACTCTACATACGAGATTAAATCATATTACAACATAATAAAGTTTATATTCCATTGATATTCCTTTTTGATGTCGTTCGTAATTGACTCTACATAAAATATTTAACCATATTATATACACGTAAGGTTCATATTCCCTTGATGGTCCTGTTTGATGTAATGTAATGTTGGCTCTACATTGAATATTTGACCATATTCTCATAGCATAAGATTCGTATCTCTTTGGTGGTGCCTTCAACTGTCATTTCTAATTGGCAGTACGTACAATATTAAGCCATATGTATATGTGATAGAGTCGTTATCTGTTTGTATGTACGGTTATCTCGTCGGTGCGTGTCATAAAACTATTAGACGCTTAAGCTATTCCCAAAGCGTCTATGTTTTTCATAGTAATATTTAGTATGAGTTTTTGGGGTGAGGGCGCCATCATATTTTTTCACGTGGATCTTATACCTTTATGGTGTTTTTATGTCCCATTATGAATTATTTGGTCGCTCATAAATGTTTTTTTTAATGTGTTTTATGTTTCATTATGTTTAACACCTTGTTGGTGGGATTCGGTCTTTTATGTGTATCGGACAGATGTTCCCGGACACATTAGCTGTAATTTTATTAGGGTATATAAGGTTTTTTAATATAATGTAGAGATATAGAGTTGGATTTGTAAAGCTAAATTATGTCAAGACTGATATGAAGTATGTTAAAATTATATGAGGCGATGCTTGCCGATATTATTTAAAAACTTTAATTGCAGTCGGAAATAAATCATGAAGCGATAAAGTTTTTTATTACGTAATTTTAATAAAAAACGTGACCTATTCGAAAAAAAACTAAAACCGACTCAAATATAATGATTAAAGCTAATTAAACTCGTTATCAAACACAAAGGCCGCGTCATATCGACGATTCGAAACAAAAAGTATGCAAATCAATGAGGCCGAAATAAAATGGAGTCGCGCGTGCGATCGATAGAGCCTTATGGGCGGGGGCCGGTGTGGGCGGGGAGCAATAAGAGGCTGGTATTGGTTCGGACCGCCCACCCCGCCCCCCACGTCGCGCATCAAACCCGCACCCGTAAACGTATGCCCGCGCGCCGCGACAAGAGACGTCATGCAAATGTTCCGAGTGACTCGCGTTTGACTTGTGATATATCGATTATTATCGTTATTGATATCGATTTTTTGTTTATTTTTTAGATATTGATTTATTTGTTTTTTTTTTCTGTATATTGTTATGTGTATCTGTGGACAATGATCACCGATATGTACGCGCCTCTACCGGCGCCGAATAAATCTATCGTAAGTTTTGCTTTAATTAATCTCATTAACGAAATGTCAGATTGACGTTTCGGATTACATTTATAGCTATCGCTTTCTTTCTTATATTTTTATACATTATTTACCTGTTACTTAAAATCAAGGTTATTATATGTATATTATATTTTATATGTAATATAGCCTCATAGTAGAGTAAAGTTAGAAATTTCTGACCGGCTTATTACAAAATATCAATTTAAACTGAATTTAAATAATTTTTTTCTAATTTAAAGTGAACTTATGTAAAAATTGATAAATGTAACATTATTTTTGAAAAAACTAAATCTATTGTTATCATTAATATTAATTTGCAGAACATACAAGTAGCTAACACCAAAAGTTAAAACCAACCACAGAGTAAAATAACAATTTGTTATTTCACTTTCTGATTGCTATAAGCGGATACACTAAACATTATAAATGAAATAGCATTTTATTTTTACAGAAAAAAGTAAAATGTCAAAAAATTCAATTATGACATTTATATACTCTGTGGATTAAAAGACTTATTTGTGGGGCGATCTCTTTAATTATAACCTATATTGAAGAGAACTTACTTATTCAAAGTATAAGAATTTAATTAATATAGCATAAATAGGAAATAATTCGTTTTATATAATATAATGTATGTATTTATAATAATATATCTTTAAGTTTGTATGTATTGTGTAGAATATAAATAAACAACAAATATTATAATATAAAAAATTTGAAAACTTTGAATTACAACGGAAGTTGCATAACTTTTTCATCATGTAAAATTATTCGAAATTTGATTTAATATTGTATATTCTATTCCAAACATAATTTACTGAAGCCGCGAAAGTAATTTTTTTTATAGCTTGCCATAAAAAAATTAGCTTCAACTGTTTATATTTGATAACAATATTTAATCTAATATTCGTATTTCAATTATAATTTAGATGATAAATTTGGATAACTATAAACAAAACATTTATTTATAAAAACTACTGGTTGCCCAGCGGTCTAAATTAGACCATTAACGAAAAATAAAAGAAACAATTTGACCACAGAGTATGTATGCGCGTATAAATACTCGTGTATGTATGTGTGTGAAATGAATGTTTTATTTATTGATTTAATGTACTTTATCCATATTTTTATTAAAAAATATTAGCGTTCTATTACATTTCTCCTACATATAAAAAATAATTTGCCAAATTTTATGCTCTTTCGTCCGCCCAATTTTCGTAAAAAGGGCTCCACAGTTTTTACATCACGTATTAAGATATAGATAATGTTTCTACGTATTCTAAAGATTTTTTTAGGATCTGAGTTTATTACATGGTTTTTAAGATAAAACATTACAAAGCTGAAATATTGAATAGGTTACGCACTTGAAACACGTCTCATAAAACATTTGTGATAACAATTTTTATTGAAAAAATTTAGAGCAAAAATCTCATATAACGATATAAAAAGACCTTAAAAAACAAGTTACTTGAAATCAATGTTGCCATTACTAATAATATAAGCAATTTAAATACAGCCAAAAGTAACATTTAGTGTCTATTTTTAAAGTTCATTAATATAAAATATATAAGGCAATCCATTTAAATGTCATAAAAACATGTGACATTGACTTTTATAAATAACTCTTGTCTTTTATTACTACGAATTATTTAAGATATGTATAAATGGATGGATGGTGACATAAAGTGAACTAAATACATAAAAGAAAATTATTTGTCACAAGTAAATCTATACTAATTATAGATAAATACAAATGATAATTTAAGAAAAAAGTTCATGCACTTCACCAGTCCAGATTTGTCTATGAGAATTAATTATATACAAACTCCTTCCTATGCTATGAATCTATCAGTTGTCTATAAATGGCTCCGATACCATAAACACCGATCACAAATACAAACGACACATCGTAAGTCGATATATCAAAGCATTATCCGAGGCTAATAGATTTTTTTCAACATCCATTCAATGATCCCAGCGTGACGTATATTGTAAGTTTTATTTGTGATGGCCCTAAATGGCTGTTGTCGGGATTAAGGTGCTTGGTCCATTGTAGCGATGAGTGCTTGGTGCTTGCTTTTGGACAGCACAATAGATCTGTCAGAGATAGCGAACATTTAAGGATTAAACACTTCTGCTGATACGCTTACCTTGAATGGGATTTTTATTATTGAATTGGGATTTAAAGTTATTTTATATTTATGAAATTTTTAGGTACGTTTTGAATTTATTTATTCGACCAAAATTTTAGCGTTGACATTTCTTTAACGTTACAAGTCATTGACCCCCAAATGTTCTCATTAAAATATTTGTCTGGCGAACCAATTATGACAATAAATCTGGCATGAGGACGGTAGCGAAGCACCCCGCCATATATCTTTTTTATCGTCGTAAAGCGACGTGTTTAACCCGTTCATTGACAAAAGGTATTTAAATGAAGCTGTCGTCTCAGTATATTTACAGCCGACGTACCGACACAACGACACACAGTTTAATGTTTGATTTTATTAACGCGGAGACAGAATTAGATCACTGCTGGCACTATTGGTTTTGAGTTCATGTCACTTCACTATATAATTAATCATATTGATAATATATTTTAAAGCAAATCTACATATTTAAAGTACTTTTTTTTAGACATGTCGAAAGCTTTATCATCCGGATTTAAAGATAACATCCTTAATATTATTTTCCGTTAATTTCATTGATATTTTTTTTATATTTAAAGTAAAAATATGATTCATTTCCAAAAATGACGATTTTGATAATAAAAATATATAGTATATTTTGATCAAGTTATAAGTTATGACTCAATGTATAGGTATCGTTAAATCACTTCGCTTTATTTATAGAGTGTGATCCTTCAGCGCTTCGTTCGGGCGACAAATTTAACAAAGCAACCAACAGCAATATGACGAAAAACAAACGCTAATGAACAGCTAATCTGTCAAGATCACTGTTCCAGACTTATTTGACACGAATAATTAGTACAGCCAATTTAAAATTATAACGCACCATTTGATATTTATATGCGTACGTAAGTAATTATTATATTCCATATTACATTTCATATTATTCTAAATTCACCATAATATAATTATTCATTAAATGTATTCATGCGAAAGGATACATAAAAATTTATAGCTTTCATGAACATCTGTCATAATTTGCCTAATTATCGGAAACACAAAACGTGAACAAAGAAAATGTGTACGAAAGACATTATAAGGTAGCAGACCTCGGTTATGATAGACATCTAGACACTATCTTTGGCTATATTCATACGATTAACGTATCTTTATATTGTGTAATAAGAACCAAGTTTGCTTGTCATACGAGCAGCTTTATTGGCTATCGGAGCATAGAGTAATTACTATTCTAGACATGTCCATTGCGGTTGTTAAAACATCCAGTTTAAAAACGGCAAACGGCTTCACCACACTGTGGCTACGGTTTCCTGTGTTCGCCACAAACGATCTTTTAATAATGTTTGTTACTCTGTAACCAATCGAAGCAATGTCGGCCATTTTTTTTTATACAAATTACAATAGGTACATCACTATAGTACTTCCTTGCAGACGTGACGTGTGCGTTTTATTTCAAATGACATTATATATTTTATAGCACTCAATACGATTAAATACTATTTTTACAATCAGCAAATATAGTTTTATTGGCACGTGCTATGAAATGTAATGTCAGTCTAATAAAAATGTACGCTGTAATTACACGTTCAATATCGATTGCGGCATATTTTACAGTTACCAGATTACAATGGAGTCGGTTGTAACTCGTCCCAAAAATAGTTACATAAAAGTTTTTAGACAACCCAACATAATGTAGATTAAATTAAGCTTGGCTTTAACCTCTTCCACTTCTATTGACACATATGTCAATTTTAGTTTTACATCTTGGTTTTTATGATAATAAAAACTGAAATTTAGGTATACGTTACAGTTTTGTTTTCTTGGGAAAATTGAAAATTGTTAATGAAATTTAAAAATTATGATATGTTATTTATAATATCTGACAAAGAAAACGTCTACATCAGAAATTTTCTATTAATATGTATCTCATTATGCCCTTATATCTATTATTTGTTGGTAAATATCAGAAGGTTTTTTTTTGGAATTGTTTTTTAAATAGCCTAAAATATATAAAACATTTTCCATATCCAGTACCATAATACCATATTTTAGCATTGTGTCTTGCTAAGCTTTTTTGCTAAGTTTTGACGTATATTAGTGTACCTGACCTCACCAATATGTCTCAAGTCAGTCGTTTTCAATCGTATCTGACGCGGAGATCATTAATGTCATTAGAATCTTACGACTTCCGTATGAAGATAAAAAATGAATGTTAAGCGAAATCGTACCTTGGACGGAGGACGGAAAGACGATAATATGTATTTTCAAGCCGATAAAAGGCGTTTTGCAATTCATTGCATTAGCCTGGCTTGTTAGTGGCGCGGTGCGGCCCAGTAATGAAGGCAAGAATGAAGGTAACTGCAAGTCATGAGGGCAAAGGCGCCGGGCCGTCATCACGTTTTGTCCTATACGACAGGCCGACATCGGAGTTGGTTATTTTAAAAGAAACTCCACTAATTAATACTCACTACTTCACAAGAAGTTATGATGCGCTAAGATCTGTAACAGTTTAGTCTTTATAGATTACGTTTAGATGACATGGATAATACGTGTCAGAATTAAACAATATTTGTTAACAGTTACTTAAAATAACATGTGAAGTATAACGGAGAAAGCGTTATTAATAAACGTTTCTCCTTTTGAGCTCACTTAGATCTTTACTGTTAGGAATGTCACTAAAGCGTCACGGGCATAATTAATTTGGCACGTCTTTCACAGACGACCCCCCGTAGTGACCGCACCGCCCGCAGCGACAGCTTTCAAAATAGTTTGCGTTATCGTATCAATATCATGAATAACGTTGATTCTCTCACCCAGATATCTCTAATGTAACGTTCATAAAAAGGTGCTAACATGGGACTATAAAAGAATATTTTTTGACAAATATAGATAAAATAAAGGAGTTTATATGTGACAGAATCCATGCCAATTTGGACGAATAGATAGAAAAGGACTAATAGTAGCCTATTTGATTTGTTGATGGAATTACAGCCATTCTAAGGATGGCCCGTCTGTGAACGTGAAGCCATAGCACACTATTATGTCCACCGTAAGTAGTATCGGAAATTGCAACTATAAAGTCAAGCTTCCGGCTTTTAACTGTAAATTTTCCGTTCGCAATTTGTTATTGTGAAATTGCGGGGGGATTCTTTTATATGAAGCAATTAAAGTAATTTTCCCTCGGGAAATTTAGCCTTTATTAAAATAAAATAAAAAAATTAAATACTATTGTGACATATGTAATTATATTTTTGTATGCGTTAGTTGCTTTTAACTAATATTCCATTCTCATATATTTGAACTGGTAATATTAAGAAATACGAGTGGATATTTGAGGGTGATATGACACTATTAGCACCCTCCAGGGGGTGATATTTTATGTGCTCCACGACTCAGACAAACCGCTATGAATACTCCGCACTCGAGTGAAGTGCTTTGAATCGCGTCTGCCATTGATAGCCATAATGTTCTCATTGTCAATTTCGAGGGTCCTTTAATAAAACAGTTTTCATTTAGAAGTTCCGTTTTGCACACGATCGCAATTTTTAATTTCCAAAATGGAATCACGCTTTCATTGTATCGTTGCGGTCATTTTATCTACGGTTACTCATTCATAACAAGTCAAACCACAACTAATACAAGCAGTACCATTTGCATACCAGGACTTCAGAACTGTTTGCGGTTCACTACGTTACTGTTAATTTTGATATTTGTACATAGAAAAAGATTATTATAGATCTGCATTCACTGTTACTTCATAATGAAATTGAATTCGTAGGTGCTTTGGTGGTCGCGTGGCTAGGACCGCCCGCTGGGGCCGACACTGCGCTATGCTAATTCAATTGTGTTATGAGATCGGATAGCCAGCGATACAATCAACTCCGCCCGCATTATCATAATAAAGCGCGAGTCACTTCGCAGACGAACCTTCTTGGTGTCGACATTCTTAATATCTGATACACAAAAAAATAAAATTACATAACACGTTTACGACGAGGATAGCAACGATCTTGAGTCACGGTTCGCGTTTAATCGTTTCACAGAAGTGTGAAAAACGGTGAAAGCCGTCCAAACGAAACATGGCCGCCGGCCGTGTGTGTAGTTCTTGGTTGTGTTCATCTAGCAATGCAAATTGAATTACGAGATTTTTTTATTGCTCTTCATTGTTTCATTTAATATCTCTTTGTTCTTGCCGCTGTAAGTACGTGACGATTGAACATTCAGCGCCTTATAATCTAGCTATCTCCACCGATTGTTCGGCTCCACTCAGTTCGTGACGCTAAATTACAGTGTTTTGTTTTATAACATACATAATTATTACTATATATCAAAATAAGTATTCCATTACAGTTTTATGACATACAATATGGAATTAAACTTTACTGGTTGTAATTCTGAAATATTATTTTAATAGTATGAACATGAGTGAGTTATTAATGCTTCTATAATAATGATGGAACTATCCAGTCTCTATACAGGGAATGAGTTTTTTTTTTATCGATCGTTGCATTTTCATTAAACTTGTTTGTATAAACAAAAAACAGGTCACCGCAGTTGAAGGCGGATACAAATTATTTTATTTTAATTATAGTCTGAGACGTTTTTATTATTTATTGAAAGTGAAACATTTTTTTAACTTTGTAATTAAAAGAGCAATCTTCTTGACAAACTTCCATGTATTATGTGAACGCTGTTGCATGAAATGTCAGGCTAATTGTTTGCAACGTTGTCATACAGCCAACATATGTCAGCGTTGCCAACTATTAATTCTATAAAACTGCAATTAGACACCAGGCACTGTGAATAGGGAATGGAAATGCAACTTAAAATGTTGCCATACTTTTTCTTTTATTTTACATCTCGAGTAAAGTGTTTGAGCCGTCGTTTCGGGTACACTCGGAACATTTTATTTGTTTGTTAGTATCGTATAAATGAGGTTGATTATTATAATTTCAGTAAAATTACTGGCATTATCTTGCTACCAAAAATAAGTGAGTTTAACGACGTTTTCTCGGAACTAAAGATGCTGCCAGAGGCGATGTCGAACAGCACGCGATATCAGCGACAACCTTGAACTTATCTCTATTCTTAATATTTAAAACATTTTAAATCATATTTAAATATAAAATATGGTGTTATTATAATAAAAATAATATATATCATGTTTTTTCTTATTTAGGTTTCGAAAATGTAAATAAATTGATTTAATTTTTTTCTATCCAATACTACAACTTTTAAATTTGCTTAATTTATTGTTCGTTAATGAAAATAAAGTATTTATTTTATATCGAAGTTTATAGATAGATATGTGTGTTTCAATGTGACAATTTAAAATGAAGGTTAAAATTTTTAAAAGATAAAGATAGACGGACGAACTATCATGCCATCCTTTAAGATACAAATGTAAGGAAATAAAATCAATAGAAATGTCCACATTATAAAATAGGTCACACTATAACGCTTGAGTTATATTTGAATAAAATATGTAATTATATCGATTATTGTTGACTCGGAAAATTGTAAACTATTTCCAAAAGAGTTTCACTACGACAATTTTAAACACAGCTTAAAAAAGGTACTTTTTATTAAAAAACACAAGTTAACTTACACATAACCTGTTCTGTACACTCACATTAGGAATTCTGTTTAATGCTTGTTGTATTAACAAACTTATTAACTAAACTAAGTTGATTAGAGAATAGTATTTGTAAAAGGTGCAGAATAAATATATATTTAATACAAAAACTAATAAGACATCCCCTTGCCCTGGACAGCCAGTGAAGGCGTGAAACCGCGCTAGTTACGATCATTAGAGCGTTCCACACATGGCGGCCACGAATTGTACCGCAGCAAATTATTTATTTAAATGGAAATTATCGCTTTGTGACGTCCGCTATACATGCGCATGTGTTTAATTTGATCGACATATGGCTATAGTTTTTGTGCATCGAGACCAGATTTCATACTGTTGTGGCATGTAATATTTTCCGATGTTAATGTTTTTACGTTGACCTCTTTTGTTCATTCATCTCATTCACATTATATATTTTTTATCTGTGGTATCTCTAAATTATGTTTTTTTTTAATCCGTTTTTCGTTATATGACACGTTATTTATGAACATAGTCACAGCCTATATTTCATTTGCGTTATAAAAATGATTGTTAAAACATGAGAATATTATTTCAATTATACTTAATTCTTATTCTTTCCGAATAAAATGATTTAGAATTCCGTAACTACAAAAAATTTGTATGAGTCCAATGCATAGTTAAGGCAATTTTAGAGTTTGGACCATTAATTTTGCAATAAAAATGTTAATATAAATTCTAATTCAGTTAGTTAAACTTTCGATTAATGCGGGTTATATTAGGTGTATAATTATGTTTAATTGACATTGTTTTTAAACGTTCATTTCGTTACATAAACGCGACGTGTCGCAAGCCCGCACTTTTAAAATTGGACACTTGCGTGCGGGAACACTAATGTAGAAATAATACCTCCTCAACTAATACGTTGAATAGATTTAAGTTGGGCAAACAAATTATTGATGATATGTTTTAGTTGTGCAAACAAAATTTATAAATAAACAATGTATTAAAACCTTTTAAGCATGACATGTAAAGGACACTTCTCCACAAACAGGATTCTTATATCAGATTTCTAACAAGCCTATCTATACATGTACTCCTAATTGCTAATAATGCTATCTATCCGTTATTCGAATGGAATAACCTTATATTATGTATTCACTTCTAAACTCTATATGTATCTAAATAAGACACAACATAAACACACATAAATATGTACATATATATGAACATATCACACAAATATAATAACTTAATTTCACTTGGTTTGTGTTACAGAAATATATTATCTTCTTCAAAGTTTATATTATCAATGTACTCATATGGAGTAGTCCGCATCATAATCGATATATCCCCCATTAAATGTGTCAAATTGCTACGGAACCCCTTGCCCTGTTAATGTCCTCATACGTAATTAGACAGTTCATTATAGACCGGCACAGAATTATTCCGTAATTTGATGTCATACTCTAATTGGACAACAACAACCCAATACTGTTTGATTGATGACTTTAAATAACTCGACTTTTATTTATGTATTTTTATATATAA
>DVQP01003279.1:0-11061 GCA_018231745.1 Danaus eresimus
TTACATGTTGCGACGAAAGTTTGTGAAAAGTTGACGAGTTAAGTTGTGATGATGATGAAAGTCATGGTCATATATTTGATATTCTCCATCATATTCACATACCAACAGGTTCACCAATCAACGAGAAGATCATCGACGATCACCTGGCGGTGCAGGCCATCATCAGGAGCTACCAGGTGATAAATGTTACAATTTATATACATGATGTGTTTTATTATTATTATTTGCCGAGTTACTTTACATCACGTGCCTTCTTATACATTTTAATATGGAATAATTTAAATGTCTTTGTAAGTGGGATGTAATCTTTTAATTGTCACATTTGTATGAAGGTTATTAATTCAGTGACGTCACGCAACGTCACGAGGATAGTATTGTATAGAAATGGTATGCTGATAGTATGTTTAGCTTACGATTGTGGTTTAAATAAACCATTTAGGTTCTATTAGGAAATATTACTGTTTTATATGAAAATGTAACATTCTGTATATGACATTAAATGTCCAATGGCTATGCGTTTTTTGGTGTGCCCCGAGTAATATTTTAATGTATGTAAATCTAAGCATTAATTATAAACAGATAATTGTCATACATTAACTATCTGTTTTATAAAGAAATAGGGTGGAATAGTTTGAACGTTGAAGGAAATTGGCATTGCAAAACATTGGTTTTTGGTATGGCGTAATGAAATAGGTATGTCATATCGGAATCAATAACGGCGAATGATTTGAGCGACACCACATTTATCCGGCACTGACCGGTTTAAACCGGATTTTTAAAAATTTATCTTAGTGGATATTACCAAATTTATCTAGCTAATAATAGAATTTTGTTATATTTGTGTAATAAATATAAGTAAGACGGATAAGTGTGTGTGTGTGGGTGTGTCTAACGTGTGCGGGGTGGGGGGTGCAGGCTCGAGGTCACCTGGCGGCTGATGTGGACCCGCTCGGCATCACCACGGCCAACCTGCCCGCCCTCGGCATGCGCGCGCCACGCTCGGAGCTCATCATGAGGAAATATTTCAATTTCGGTACGATTGGAAACAATCGCCAGGACGAGAGATCCGCTGGCGGAACTATCTGGCCAGCTTGGCCCAACGTTGGGCCGTGGCTACAACACACGCGCCCCACGTCGGGCGCCACTATCAAATAGTTTCGCCAACTGATCGAGATTATAATTTTCACACCGATTGCTTTATTGACAGCAATATGTGTTTTGACGCCATGATTGTTTTCATTAGTGTGAAATATTGTCCTTTTCTCTGTAGTATTAATACATACATAGCAATGCCTCTTTGCTTACTAATCACTCATGTAATGTAACATGTACTCTGCATGTTTTGTCATAATACTCGCCTAGGTTGAAGGTGTTTTTTTTTGCATTAGCAATATTAAAGTCATCATCAAAATCACTTATGTAATTGGTTCTAATGTTCCGTATTAATTGTTATATTTTCCTCTCACGTACTAATGAAGTGACCGACTGTAATGGCTAGTCTCAATAGTATTTGGAAAACAGTTTTAGAAATATATAAACTATTTTATTTATGGAGCTTGTTATGGGTTTTTGTTCTTCGAATATGTATACTTTTTTTTTTAATTATTTATTAAGTCGGTAAGAATATTCTACTTATATAAAATGTTCGCATATATAATAGCTTATTGTTTAAAATTATAATCTTATTGTATATAGATTTAATTGCATTACAATATCTATCTACCCACGTAAAGTACAGGTCACACACACATGAGTATGTTAGAGTGTGTGTGTATGTGTATATGTTTGTTTGTTAGTATGCGTGTGTGTGTTTGTGTGTGTAAGTTAACAAGTTAGTTGTCAATTAGTCTCGGGGTCACCTGGTCGCTCGTCTCGATCCTCTCGGGATATCCACCGGCGATCCTGTATCGAGCGGGGATTGGCACGGCGGTCTCCGAGCGTTCGCCAGCGAGGCGGTTATTAGGCAACACGTGCGATTCGGTATGGACTGTGCGATATATGGGAGCGTACTGGTTATATTGCGGGGGGCTATTTAATATGCTTCTTTATATATATTAGTTCGAAGCTTTTTTTTTTATATATACATAACAAGGCACGGCTTTATACAGGCTTCAGATGTACAGTACACATTTTTATACAATATAGTAGTGACACTTGTTATTCAATACTTGATACTTGCAATATGAACCAGTTTCTTCCACTTATTATTAACACATGGGTTTGTTAGTCGAAGGTTCAAGATAACGTCTATCTTTAACTGTCCCGTAAATATGTTAAATCTGTACAACATTGTGTAAATGTCTCGTAGAATAGTGACCACTTTATTTTGGTGTAAGGGGTCGTGTTATGTGGTTGATGGTTGTTTTTTATATTATATGCATATATTCATAGATTATATACTTTAAAATTTGAATGGAGCCAAATGTTAGTACTTTGGAGTTTATTTTCGTTGTTTGTATTATGTGATGTTTTTGGCAGACGATTATTTGTCTATGGTTCAATACAAGTTACATTTTGTACTCATCGTAAAGTTATCTATGGACACTCTGTATAACGGAATTGAAATTAACTTATATTATTGCTTCAAACGCAACAACGAACGGATGCATGTGAATTACTTTAATAGTTTTTTCATCATTATAAGGACTGGTATACATTGATATGATTGAAATATAAGGCTTATGTCACACGATCGGTATACCAAAACATCGAATTTATTATAAATAATTTTTATCAAGCTTTCCGAGATTAGATGGTTCCATATTTTTTTTTTATGAATTATGCCTTGTTATTAATTTTCTTTTCGAAAAATATTAAAGTTTATTTAAAAAAATAATAACATAATTATACTTTTCACACGTCTAAATAAATATTCTTATAAAATTAGGATGAATGAAATTAATATCGAATTTGAGACTAGCTTTTCAATATACGGTCCATATGTATGTTTATGTCATCTTAATTTATTTATCTAATATAGTATTTACGCGTACCGCATTAAGTATTATAATAGCTTATAACAATATGCTACAATCATATTCCTTTACTAGGATCATTGTATCGGAGGTGACGAATTTGGACTTTCAAAATATTTTCTGATAGTATATATAAAATTTAGTTTTAAAATTTCTGTACTGATACGAATCATGTTTAGTTTAGATACTGAAGTTATATATATGTATTTATATATAGTTGTTAATATGTTAGATTTTTATGTCGGTGAAATATAGTGTTATATGATATGTTATGTTTAATTAATTAAATATGTATGTTTTTGTAGTTGTAAGGAAGATTATAATTTTATAGTGTGTACGAAATACAATCTCGCTGCTGGGGTCATGGAAATCGTTGACAAACCAAGAGACGGAAATGAAGAAGTTTTCAATTTATGTATTAACAGAACTTTAACGGATTATTAACGGATAGCTTTATTTTTTTAATGTATATTATTTTAATTTACGCTTTTTTTTTAAATATTTTTTATATATATATATATTTTCTTTTTGTTTTGTATGTAATTTTTATTATTATTTTCGTCTAACGACTCCGCTTAGTTAACGTTATGCAAACTAAAAACAGATACGAGGCCACCATATAGCGAAACTCGACCCCCTGGGGATACCAAATAACAAATTGGAGGGGAGAAATCCCCGCGAGGTTATTCACAGCAGCTACAGGTTTGGTAAGGAGTAAAACAATAGGCTCGAACCCGTCCCCATTGTCAGTTATGGCGATTTACATGATGTAAATATATATATGTATATATATATGTATTTATATAATGGAAATCATTTCTTGGGTACGACACATCATTAGCCGTAACTAGTTACGCACGACGCGCACGCACACCGATCACTGTGTTTGCATGGAAAACCTGGTAGCATGCATGATACGTATAAACATATGCATGAATACATAATTATATAAATAAATATATATGTATGTATAGTATTTATATTGTTGTTGGTTTTGAATAAATGTGATTTGACCTTGTATTTATATTTGAATCGTATCTGGACCGCGGCCAATGCCACTCTCGACATATCATTCAGCTTAGGTGGTAAAAAAATGGTTCGTTAATTTTGTACTGTTGATAGAAATTGTACTATCAATGATATTAAATGATGGGTTGATGTGGGAGTTGTATAGTCTAAAAACGATCTAAATGAATTATGGCTCAAAATGAACTAGTAAAGGGATATGACTTTGCTTCTATATGTGCTTGTGTTGTATATATTTGTATATTCATTGGAGTTATGTGAGGGTAATTCATTGCAATTAATTCTATAATAGACATTCCCGCTCTCATTTTACGCTTATTGTAGATGAAGCTGATATGGATAGGGTTTTCAAACTACCCTCGACTACTTTCATCGGCGAGAAGGAAAAGGCTTTACCGCTGAGGTACATAATCAATTATAATATTAATATTCATATAAAAATTAAAGATGATTGTATTAAATGATTCGTTATAATTTCCACAGAGAGATCCTGAATCGTCTGGAACAAGCGTATTGCAATAATATTGGTATCGAGTTCATGTTCATAAATTCGTTGGAGCAATGCAATTGGATCAGACAACGTATGGAGCCGCCGAATGTTACGAAGATGAGCAACGACCAGAAGAGATTGATCCTCGCTCGTCTCACTAGATCCACTGGGTAAGGGGTCTATAATGAATGGTTTTTACTAGCGCTAAATTCTAAAGAATGTGTTGGTATTTCAAATAAAATAAGAGATTCGGTCCGACCAGTGGAGATTGATCCTCACTGGCCTGATACTATCGGTCTGGTTAGGGGTCTATAATCAATGGTAATCAGCGATAGTCTTTATGTATGATCAAAAATTCTATCATTTATTCAATATGTTTCTGTCAATTTCGCCTAATCCATATTTGAACAAGCTGTACCTTATCGCGTTCTGTACTGTCTTGGCTCTGATTGCCCAGTTTGTATGAGATAAAGAAACCTCTGTGATTCGTCTTTTAGAATACATATATAAATCTAACATAGCATTCTATATATGTATCTGTAATCTGTCAGATTACACAGTACTGTATGGTAAATAAAAATCCAGTCTAAGACAGCACTATATAATCTGACAAGTTCTATAGCTTGACAATGCTCTGCAGAATGTTTGTCAGATTACCGATTACCCACTTTACAAAGAAGATATTGATCCCTGGTCGCCCTACACGAACTACTGTTTAGAAGTTCCACAGTCATTGGTTTATAATAATGTTACTGTCTATACAATCAATAAGTATATCTTATCACCGATAAAACGCCATTTCCTTGACATTGAACAGATTGATTTTAATCATTTTTGGACGAAGGATAACATGTCTGATAACAGCACCAGTCTCTATTTATTTGTTGATAAGTGTCGCAACCAAATTAGTAATTTGATATTATATTATACTAATCAGTTATATAATGAGAGCCAAAATGATATCGTTTTACTGAGAAACAAAACCGGAAGAAAGATCATGGGAGTAATCTGTTCGGAGAAGAATAATTTTTGAATATTTAAATATCTTTATAAATATACTTGGATTGTCTGTTTGTGATATTAAATTAATTCCTAAATCTTTGATTGTCTGTTTGTTACGCCATATCCACAACGGCTGGACCGATTTTGAAACAACTTCACTGTCAGATAGTTGATTTAATAATAAAAAAAAATAACTTCGAATATTTCTATTTTCCACTAATATAATTTCTAATGTTATTCAAATACGAACATTGCATAACAGGTTTGAGAATTTCCTGGCTAAGAAATGGTCGTCCGAGAAGCGTTTCGGCCTCGAGGGTTGTGAGATTTTGATACCGGCTATGAAACAGGTCATTGACACATCCACACGGCTCGGAGTCGAGTCCATCATAATGGGAATGCCCCATAGAGGTAAAAACCATTGTATATATTATATTTCCCAACCTGATATTAGGAGACCAAGACTCCGATGTCTGCTGTCCTTATCACGTACTGTATCAATCTGAAGGTTTGAAATCCGTATTAACACCTCCGTGTAATGACCGCAGGTCGCCTCAACGTGTTGGCCAACGTGTGCCGCAAGCCGCTGCATCAGCTGTTCACTCAGTTTGCTGGCTTGGAAGCTGAAGATGATGTGAGTGAATATTACTATATACGATATAAAATCTTCATTTGGATGACACGATCAGTTAAAAGATTAATTGTTGTTAATTGTTTTCTTTGTAAGAAAATATTTTTTTGTTCGTATTCAAAGGCTTACAATCGATATTAGGTCCCCAATAAAAAGTTTACAACACTAACCTGTAAGAATAGAAACGACGTTTAGAGCTATTAATTAACAATATCGCAATAAAAACAAATATCTATTTTAAAATTATTTTGTTGGCAACACATTTGTTATACGTTGTACATTTTAAAATAGACCAAATAAAGCAATGAAAGGTGCAGAAAATTATATATACACATATATAAATATTTATCCAAACTTAACTAACTATATTAAAAAAATGAATGCATAATAATAATGACTTTACAAATCAATGTCACACCATGACGTAAACAATGTCATTTGACATGAAATTAAATAAATGTTTCATACAGCATGACCGCTTTACATTCATCTCATAGTGAAAGGGTCTGGTTAACAATGACGACATAAGCTGTGAGCATTTCATATAAGAATAAGTTTGAGTATATTTTAATTTGCTAGATCTTTATTAATATGATAAATGATATGTTTTAAGGGTTCCGGCGATGTGAAGTATCACCTGGGTACTTATATCGAGCGTCTGAATCGCGTCACAAACAAGAACATCCGTCTGGCTGTATGCGCTAATCCTTCGCATTTGGAGGCCGTTGACCCCGTGGTGCAGGGCAAGACCAGGGCCGAACAGTTCTACAGAGGAGACAACGAAGGAAAGAAGGTGAGACAGATACACAGAGGATTTATCTCCTAATTTGTGAAGCTACTGCCTTAATTTCCGAGGTCACGTGTTCGTATCCTGCTCGCATCGATAATTTATTTTATTTTAATTCGCGTAACTTGAGATCTATTATGATGTTTAATAAATATTATTGGACGGACGGATGTATCTTAAGATATTTATAGGACGGATTCATCTTAATTACTAGCGTCATGTGATTTTGTAAACTATATTAAAGGATTTGTAAATTGTGAAGTTGTCTAGGATTTGCTGGCGGAGGGAGGGTGGGGGAGGGCAAGATAATATTTCAATATATTGTCAAAATAAATCTTAAAACATATTAGTCATATCAATTGTCTTTAATGTAATGCTTGTATATAAATGTATTATATAGTGTCGGTATAAGTGTTCATATGAAATGGGGATTCAACTAACAAAATGAGAATTTCGTTAAATATTATTTTGTGTTGATTTGATATTCGTCCCGGATCTGTTTTCGAACTTTGTTGATTTCATTTAAAAACTTGAATATGTAGAAATAGTTGTAAAAATATTCCTAGTCAGAAATTTTACGTTTTTTTGTTCTAACCTATCAAATAAAATCATCTGTTTTAATTATGCCCTTTCGGTTATTTACAATATGAATACGATATATAGTGCTATATAATGTATATGTATATATATAATTTAATTTTGAGAAATCTAAAAGAAAAAGATTTACGTAATTGTGTACTTTTAAGTATGATAATGTCAATATATACGGTTATTCCTCGGAAAATTTCAAGTTACGCCTTATCAGTAAACATTGTTTGTACTCCCAATTACACATTTTTTTGGTTTTCTCCTACCAGTATGCTTAGTATGAGTTGTTGTCGTTACAACAAACGGGGATACAAATTTTCATTCCTAAATCTCCACATTATAGTATTAAGTTATTGTACGAGAAACGGTAAACTATTCGTTTGTAGTGTGAGTATACGAGCTTGGTGTATGCGTACTAAACAAGTCACCTTATCATGAGTTTTCGTTTCGAAGTAAGTTGAACGTTGACAATAGATTCAATTGAACTTATTATCGATGTTTACGAGCTATTGTGTTCTGAATATGCATAAAGTTTTATCACATTATTCAGCTCTGTAACTTTCATGTATAAAATGTATATTTAGAACTGGCATTAGAGAAATACTGAACCATATAGATGCCTATATTATAAGATTACAAAAATATATATTTTTTATTTATAACAATAGTAACCAATCATATCATCAGATTAAATGTAAGCGCTTAAGAAAAAATCAAAGTTGTGAAGTCCATAGTGCTAAGAACCACAGACATATAAGACATACATATATATATATAGTTAGTTAAACGAATGGAATCTAATATATTAACGTATATGAAAGAAGAAATTACCAATACTGATATGTAGTTACTAATAGTATAGAGTTAGTAGAAACAGTTAAACCTTGCACTAGATTACATTTTTTTTAAATAAGGGTCACTTGTTATCAATACAAAAATAAATAACTGACAGAAAAACGTTCAGCCTCAACTTCATATTAATTTTCATATTTCGGAATCTATGCACTTCTAGACAAAAGTGACTATATGTATATGTATCTCTAATTTTACCTAAAATTTTTCAAATACTCATAAATTGTTTCATTACATCAGTATAACGATATACTGAACTCTGTATATATAAAATGTAAATAATACATAAAAGAATATAGTGATGTATGTGTGTTTGTCTTTGTCAGGTGATGTCAATTCTACTTCACGGCGATGCGGCCTTCGTGGGTCAGGGCGTTGTGTTCGAGACTATGCATCTCTCCGACCTGCCGGCGTACACCACACACGGCACCATACACATTGTGGTCAACAACCAGATAGGCTTCACCACGGACCCGAGACACTCGCGGTCATCAGCTTACTGTACAGGTATGGGAATGTCTGCGAACACACATTTTATATCATATATATATCAACTATTGTATGTTCAGATGTTATATTTCATAAACTCGCTCACTATAACGCACTTATACTACGGAAACTACAGTTAAATGTTTGAAACATTTTGTTTGAAGGTAATAATGTATATATATAATATATAATATATATTTCTCTAACAGACGTCGCCCGTGTGGTGAACGCTCCTATATTCCACGTGAACAGCGACAACCCCGAGGCGGTGATGCACGTCTGTAACGTGGCTGCTGAATGGAGAGCCACCTTCCACAAGGACGTGGTCATTGACATCGTCAGCTACAGGCGGAACGGACACAACGAGGTCGACGAACCCATGTTCACACAGCCCCTCATGTACCAAAAGATTAGGAAAACTAAACCAGGTCCGTTCAAGAATATTATGAACCTTAAAAACCACGATGTAGTTTTAGTTAATGTCTTAGAGCCGTCCTGCACACCTTAGAGGTGTTAGACAATCATATATTTTTGTGTGAAGTAATCTTCATAAAATAAGAATTTATTTATAATTTCAGTCAGGTCAGTCTATTTGTTATTTCAGTTTTGGAGAAATACGCGGACCAGCTGATCGTTGAGGGCGTCGTGACTGCTGAGGAGGTTAAAGATGTAAAGGACAAATACGAGAAGATCTGCGAAGACGCTTACAACCAGGCCAAGCAGGAAACTCACATCAAATACAAGGACTGGCTCGACTCGCCCTGGTCTGGCTTCTTTGAAGGCAAAGACCCACTCAAGGTGTCCTATCATCAATATAATAATAAAATATATCAATATTCGCAAAACATGTGTATGATTAAAACACTACATATATGCAAACTTGCATCTAGACTAACTAACTGTGACTGCAGTAGCATCAATACTCTAGTTGTAATGAGTTTGTTATTATTGTTTATCGCTTTCCGCTGGCTGTCATTTCAAGTAGTACTTAATAGTATTAAAAACGTTCCAGATGTCCCCGACTGGTGTAGTGGAAGAGACCCTGGTGCATATCGGCAAGCGTTTCTCTTCGCCACCACCCAACGCGGCCGAGTTCGAAATACACAAGGGTCTGCTTCGTATACTGAAAGCGAGGATGGAAATGGTTGAGAACAGAACCGTCGACTGGGCCCTGGCCGAGGCTATGGCGTTTGGCTCGCTGCTGAAGGAGGGCATACATGTCAGACTATCGGGAGAAGACGTCGAGAGAGGAACGTTCTCTCATAGGTGAGGTCTCATAGCTGTGTTTAACATAATACATAGACCTTAAGTATTATAATACTTCATTTATTATGTATAAAGTATTATATTTTTTTCTAAACTTGTATAAAATGATTATATATTTAGAGTCAAAAGTGAAACTTATAGTTTTTCATATTAATCAGATTTGGGTGAAATCGAGTTCATTTAAATCAATTTTGATGTTCTTTTGCATATTACTTAACTTTGAAGTCTAGGAATGTATATAAGTAAAGATAAAATTTGCTGTAAATAAATGTACAACAATAAACACATGTCATGTATTGACAGGAAACAACAAAATATATTCCACTATGATATATTTGTAGTTCCTAACATTTCAATAGTGACTAATTTTTATACAATACTGAAATAATATTGATGTATTTTTTTATCTATATAAAGAAATATTTGACTTGGCCTTTGTGTGGATTAAACTTTAATATTCAAATAATATTAAGTTATTTATTATATTAATATTCCTGTTCGCCAGGCATCACGTGCTGCACCACCAAAAGGTCGACAAGGCCACTTACTGTCCATTGGCCCATCTCTATCCAGACCAAGCTCCTTATACCGTTTGCAACAGTTCATTGTCTGAATATGGTCAGTAGATACAATGTTTTATGAATTACAAAGACTTATATTCGAATGCACACACACACACATACATATATATATGTGTTTACGTGTGTGCGCTCAAAGCAAATCAAAAGAAATGTTCTAATTATTGCTATACACACAAAGCTACCATTTTGTTCTATTTTTATATAAAAAAAGTTGGTTGATTCTTTTACTTTTACTTTATTTTTACAAATATTTTATTAACATTCGGTATTTGCTATTGAGGTTCCATTACACAATTACTTGTAACATATTTTCGTTTATTCAAATACTTTTGCTGCCGGCATAGTTTTCTTTTTCTTTTCTAGCTTAAGATACT
>DVQP01003280.1:0-11061 GCA_018231745.1 Danaus eresimus
TATATAACAATTTAAAACCATTTAAATTGAATTGATCTCAAACATTATTTTTAGCCAAATTTTATTAAAGTCAATCCTATTTACTTTAACTTGTAAATGTCTTGTTTACTTTTGTTTACTTTTTGTCTTATTTACTTTAACTTGTATACGTCAATGTGTCTGTGAATGTCAAAGACAATTATGTCAATATTGGAATACAACTATTTTATGTCTGAATACTACATCTAGAATATTGACAATGATTAATTCATTTTATTACTACTAGATGGAAGTGACGTCATACACATAGATATAATGTAGAAGAACTGGGTAAGGGTTAAAATTAATGTCGGCCATGGACTTTAATGATTCAATATTGCATATATTAAACCTTTTTGGACCACACTCAAGTTGTAGGATCACTGAATAAATGACTGACATATGTCAAAAAAATGTCAATTTTTTCCAATCTTCCAATAAAAAAAGTTAATTTATCCTGTTTTCCATTTATGTTTTTAAGCCTTTTTATGTAAAACTTTTCTTCAAAGCATTAGAAAACTTTTTATAATAATATAGAAATAAATAAAGTTTATGACCGTAGGTTTAAAATAATCCGAGGTTCTTTACGCAGATTATATGATATTAAAATATTATAATTACAGCCGTCTCTGTTAGTACTAAAACCTCGGCTTGCATGGACTTGCATATATCTGCTTAACAGACATAGCGCTTATGAATTTTAATTGATATATGTAGGTACTTATGAAAACCTTCGAAGTTCGTAAAGTTACAAAACGTCATCAACAATAAGATACACATAGTTTTCTAATTATCATTTAAATCTATAATATTAATTGTATAAAAATTTTAGATATTCTCTTTAGTTTTGCAAATATACTATTTGCAACTTAATTACAGGACCAACGGTATTTTTTAAATATAGAATATTAAAAAACGAAATTTGAAAATAAAAAAAAATTATTAATAAAAAATAAAAGATATAATTATAGAAGTCCAGTAGGTAATAACATGTCAGTAATGCCGAAGTAAATTTTTATGTCTAGTCAAACAGAGACCTAATAAACTCGGCTACTCGGCGTATATAACCGATAAAAAAATATACATTTATTCTTAATAAAAATCACGGCATTACAATGTTTTTAATTCTGAATAAATAAAAAGTTAAATTCTTTTTTAATACGATATTTCAATGAATATTAATTTAAATATATGCTTTTAAACCTTAAATTTATATATTTACAGATAAATTTATACGATAAAAGCATCTCGCTAGATTTAAATGCTCGTGTAACTATGTATGAAAATTATAATAGTAATAGAAATAGATGACATTGACTAATATAATTGAATTGTCTTGATGCACAATTGAATCGAGTTAATATGTAAAAATGACTTATAATATCTCTGTTTATTTATTTGTAGCATATGTGACTTACACTACCAAACTCGTGTGAATATTTTTGAATATCGAAGTCTCCCCACCACAACGTATCATGCTATGACCGCATAAGGACGTGCCACTAAAGGCTTACAACACGATGTGCTCTACTATATAATATATCGCTGACGGAACGATAGTGGACATAGCCTCATACTATTTTTGCCTGACACGTTTCTATTACGGTCATAGTTACAAACGTTGCAGTGGGTAGAATCCTTAAACTTAAAAAATGTAGTTAGTGTACAGAGAACGAAGTTGGTTCGTTTACCGACACGACATATTACATGCGTCGGATTATAGGTTTAAAACTTATCGAGTGTTCAAATTTCAATTAAATACCAAGCAGAAATACATAATAAATACATGAAATTAATCAATGATTGTGTTGTTTCCCATTTAAATATTTATATTTACGAATTAAATCTAATTCAATAAAGGTGCAAATAATTTTATATGCTGTTAAGTATATAATAGTACTAAAAGATTTTAAAATATTACAATTGCGAATCCTTTTACAGATGTTTATATTAAGAAAAAAGTTCCCACGAATTTCGATAGATGGAGTTGTTTTAAAGAGTCCCACTATCTTTATATTCATGGTAGTAGTTCACTGCCATTCCTATAGATGGCTCTTTCCTTACTTGACAATTGGTAGTTGATATTTAGTAGTGTAGTAGTATCACGCGAAAAGCATGGATTTATATAAGTATAGGAATAAATAAAGATCAATATGTAAATTCTATAGGCTTCGACAATACAGATTGTACAGTAATATAAAAGCTAATGAAAGTGAAACAGTAAATATAAATCAACAATCAGAACACGATCCCATTTACATTTACGACCGAGAATACAATTTAAAAATATATATATATATTAAAGACAATACTAATTCGAAGATAAAGGTTCGGATAGTCACGAAACCGAAGAACGCCATACTAATAGATTGACGTGCTCAAAACTGTAAAATTACCATTCGAATGCGATTCGAGAGAAAAAAAAAACATTTTTTTAAACGATTAGAATATGGGGTTAGAACACGAAGTAGTGATTCATTATTTGAGTAAATATTGCTGTTACAACATCGGTTTAATGAGGGTGACATTTGAATAATAATACATTACACTCTTTGTAGATTATTATTGATGACAAAAATAAAAATCCTAATTCCTATATTGTATACATGCAATGTAATTCCTAACGCAACCTCATATTTTTTTTCTATAAAATGTGATTTGTCATAAAACAAAGAATTCGAAACAATAGTTCTTTCAAACCTTCAGTAGTACTTCTGGAACAAGACAAATGGATGCCGAGGGCCAGCAAGTCGGTCAAGTAACACTTGCGTGACCGGTGCGAATTGAAAAATTATATTTATATTTTTTCCAAACTTTAATATAAATTTAACATAATAATTTATTGTACTAAGCAAATAATTTGCATCTTATATACGATGGCGAAATAAAACCAAACCTTTGTCCAAACACCGGATGGTTGTACGAACATTTTAAAATACCGTCGCATTCGAAGACAATGTAAATCAATAGGTAGATTTTATCACGTCAGTTGCGGGTTATATTTTTAAAAGCGGAAGCCGCATTACAGTTCGATTAAATCTGGCAATAATCATATTTATTTTACTGTTATGGCAGTTAACGACGGTTAATGGCCCAAAATCGGGTACCCCTTTATTGTCACGGAAAAATCGTGCTCATGCACCACGTGATACTTTAACGTTTTGTATGAAAATTTGAATATTCCCTTTGTTTATTTGTTATGAATATATCAGAGTTGAATTCTGTATTAGACTTTATAACCAGCAAAATCATTTGTCAGATATCATTGAAGAAAATGTTTAAGGACATGTTGTTTTGTAAAAATTCTTCGTATTAGACAGGGATTGTCAAACTATATCCTAGGTACATACGTTAAAACTATCTTGAATCTATATAAAGTTTAAATTATAACGCAATGTAAATACAACATCATTTTTACCATCGAGACGCTCTATATAGGAAGAGACATTAAAATACGTATAATAAAAACGAATTGAAAAAGTTCCCTCAAGAAACTCGGAAACGTAGTCGCGAGTGTATGATCACTGGCATAAATCTATATGTAAATGAAGCGAGCAAGCAATAACAGTCGCCTCGTAAATAAATTTTAGTGTACGATGACAATGACGGCAACCCTTGCTGGTTAAATTAACGCTACCCGGGAGGTACGGCTACACTACAGCTAATGTTTATACTTCGTACGCCTCAGCTAGATCGATATAGTCACTCGAGATGTCGAATCTTTGCGATAACTAAGTATTTAACTAAAGTAATGGCTCGCAGTTTCAAATCGTATTCGACTACTTTCCAGCTATTTGCAGTGTATAGTGTTCACGGTGAAACTTAGCGAGCGATGTTTACTTTGTTATCGAGAAATTCGTCTAACATAGATTTCTA
This sequence comes from Danaus eresimus, assembly GCA_018231745.1. Lineage (NCBI taxonomy): Eukaryota > Metazoa > Arthropoda > Insecta > Lepidoptera > Nymphalidae > Danaus > Danaus eresimus. The sequence continues at coordinate 3,895 of DVQP01003280.1, forward strand.
ATTAATTAGTTCCGCTCATTGGTTTCAACGGAACTGAAAGAAATTATGTCTGTTAGATATGTAGTGGAAATAAAAATCTAGACGGTTTCTTGAATTGTAATATAATCCTAATTATATAAAATTCCATAACATTTGTTACAGTAACATACAAAAGTTCATGATATTTGAATTAAATAAGTGAAAGTGTAGGGAGGATTTAATTATATGATTGATTGATTGTCTCCTTTATATGGTTAGTTTTGAACGTATCTTAGTTAGTAATAAAGTAAGGACTTAATTTATAAATCGTTTGTCGAAACGGCATAAGCGTAACCATGATTCTGGTAGACAAGTTACTCACAACTACAGTAACTTAGACAAGTTACTGTAGTTGTATATAACTTCAATATATTTTTAAATAACGGACATAAAAAATACAAAAAAAAAGTTTTCTAGTTTTTAAGTCATTCTGGACTGAAGACTCTCATTTTTTAATAAACCAAATAATTTTGTCAATCAACAATATTCGTAAACATCTATTGGTGATGCGAAATAGATACTTAATTATTTTATTTTAGTATTGACTGAGAAACGGACAAAGATTTGTATGTTACGATGAAAACTTGGCCAAAGAATACAGAAGTTTTACAATAATAAAAATAATACACCAATCATGAGATTGATCGAAATCATATTATCAAACTAAAATATTATGTTCGAAAATAAAATTACTATGACGATAATGATAAAAAATCTCATACGATTTAAATGAAGATGACAATTGCGTTCACAGCGAGACAGTGCCGTGTTTATAAATTGAGACATTGTAATTCAATTTAGCAAAAGGGTTGTCAAACGAGGAATAGCAAAAAAAATATATGGTGAAGGGAGTTGAGAGGGCGCAGAAGATATGTTAGGGCGGCTACGGTCCCCGGCTTGGGATCGAGTAATTGATGCGATCAAAATTACAAGGTTCCCGTTAATTTGATAGAATTTAGTGACGCGTCTAAGAAAAAATCCAGTAACATGTTGCAATGTGTTATATTCTTACTGACTATAGCAGTTTAACAATAAATAAAAACATAATAACCATTATGTGATTATATTGACGTAAGCGTACAATATGATAAAATTTATTGAAGCGGAAGGACCTTGTGTACGGTTTTGTGGGACCAAACGATAATGGACTCGACCAAAAAGTCTTTGCATATACGTATATGTAAGTCTTACCAAAAAACCCAATATATTTTGAACAGCACCATGCGAAACACAACTTCATTGCTTTTTAAATCGTATTCAGAATATGAAAAATATTTCGTGACAAACGACTGAAAAACGCTGTCCAGATCATTTAGTGGCACGATTGAGACGTCAACTTTTTTGACACAAACAAAATTACCGAAAGAATTCGTGACCAAGAAACGTTGGATACAACTTGACACATGCCACAAACAAATGCTTAATGGCATTTTATTCTCACTGAAAATTTTAAATTCACGTAATTTTATAGACAAACAAACGACGACAAAAAAAAAATAAGTCCCAGAGCTTCCGTCTGTGCATTAACTTTAATAGATAGCGTTGGTAAAACATTTTGACACACAGATGTTAGATCTGAAATATGTTTGTGTACATTGCGAGTTCAGCCTGTGCCATGTAAAAGAGAAAAATTTATATATTCCACTAGTCGCTTCACTAATATCTGAAAATGCTTGTCCCTTTTCAGAAAATGTATCGTCTATACGAATATTGCTTATTTGTTTCACTGCGTCTAAATTCTTCATATGTACTTGTATTCGGAAATTTTAATAGTGTCAGAGCTTCATTATAAATTTATAAAATATATTTTTTGAGATCTCTTTTTAATATATTTGTCCACGTATAAGTTTTATTGCTCATTTAAAAAATGCTTATTAATTATATTAATACTATTATCATACAAAACAAACAAAGCTAATGATAACGACTCAATAATGCTTCGAATTTTAGGATAGCGTTATCACTAAAGGACCGAACTGTAATTTTACGGAATTCAATTGTCCATAATTATTCTAGAAACTTTGTATGAAAATATTATATTACAGATTGTTTAAAAAATAACAATTTCGATACAATTTTTGTGTTTCAAATGATCTATTAGATTGTAATTACGTACAAGAAAAGCACGCTCAAAGTCAGGTTTTTTATACGTTACATAGTACTACTACACAGAAATTAGGATAGTTTTTGGTCAAAGAAAATTTAAGTACGATAAGTTCATTAATATTCTAGAACATCGAAGTTATATGTTCGTTCAATATTAATACCTGCCGTACGGACAGACAATTAGAGAAATGGATCGAATAAGAGATACGCAGGTTTGTTGGTAATGCTTTTAGGTAAGGACAAATACATGAAAATATACGATTCGCATATGAATTTTATTATCAATGCATATCTATAATGTTATAAACTATTCACTGATACTAAATTGATATCCGATGTAATTGATTGCACTTGAAATATTGCTTTTAGCATAATAAGTTCGCGACATGCTTTAATAGCTAGTTGGATATAATTTTGCTAGTATACTAGCTACGGTTTCGCATACGGTTTTTCTTGTATTAAAGTAATTTTTTCAGATCTTTCAATTCATTTCCATTGAATGAGACTCATTACTACTTTTACGTTTAAATTATGATGATTTATTCGTGGTTTTTATACAAATGTATAATATTAATGATAAACAAACAGAAAGAAGGACGTAAAGATCGGTGTAAAAAAAATTCAAAAGTATTGCTCATCTCGGAACTAAGTTGATGGACTTGAGAAATCGACAAAGTGTATTAAGCAGCCATAAGCCGCTTTAATGCAGGGATAAATAAAAAAGATATTACATTAACATATACTATTCCGTGGTTTTACCTTTATTTGTCCTCTGACGAGTTGAAATTTTCAGTCAAATAAGTTATAATGACATTAGCTGTATAAAGACTACAACGAGCGGCGGATCGGAGACATAGTTTTGGGTGTAAAATTGCAACGGTAAAAACTAAGATGTATGCACCTGAATTTTTTTATTAAACTAACATACACTAACATAATTAGTGAATGGTTCAATTATGTAGCGAATATCGTTTTATATATATTGTAAACATTAAACCGCCACCGCAATTACTGTTTATGAGACTCTAATTTATTCGTATGTTCAATATTTAGGTATTACGCGAACGCAGAACATATCTGTTTTATGGTCTATTAATTAACGTATGCAGGATTATTATGTATTCGAACAATTTTGGTTTCGAATTCAATTAATTTTAATTGAATGCTATACTTAGCTCTGTACGTCCGCTATACCAAATATGGTATAGCAAAAATGTTATATCAAATTATACGTTAATAACGTACACTTAAAACGGAATTACTAATATGTTTTGACTATGTTACAGTTGATACAAGCATGTGGTTAACCGGTTAATGATATTGTCTTTATGTTGTACAAATATATGAGATTATGTTGTAACGTCGGCAGATTATTGATAGTAGCATTCGTGTAACAATAAAAGACTTGTAAAATTTCAGGTACATCCTTATTGCGGGTGACTGTAAACATGCAACAATTGCGGGTAGTGCAATTTTCATGTTAGTCGGTTTGCGATGTCGCTTCAAGGTTTTTGATTTATGTAATACAGGCGACCGGATCACGCGACGGCTCAACATCAATTGATGTAACTTGTTCTATTGCTAATGCGGACCTATTTTTACTGTGTACATAAGCCCAATTTATTCTACCTAAGAATTACCCGTTTTCAAAGTTATCATATTTTTTTTACTATTGAGAAATAATCAATTGAAATTCCGATGTTCAAAGGACAGAACAGAAACAGAAAAAACAAAACAGAGCAACAACAGAACAGAACAACAACAACAACAATCCGAAACAGAAAACTTGTATATCAAAAATTATTTTTTACAGGAGATGTTCATAAATATTCGATTTTCTTTCATCTCTATACTATTTCTGGAAGCCATTAGTTCAATTATGCACTTTTGATGTTAGTTCAGAAATGTTTGGAAACTAATTTGAAAGTTACAAGTTTAAAGGTCAAGGCGATTTCAAACATCGGTTGATAACAGAACTATTCAACAGTGGTATATTCGGAATTAATCAAAATTATATCAAAGTTATATAATACTTTCATATAAATGTTGATATGAAATGCTCTTACACAATATTATTAATTAATATTTCATAATAATTTTGTTGCATCATTCAAGAGACGGATAGTACGTAATTAGTACCATTACCATGCATTGCATTGTATATATTGTACATTATATAATGAGCAGCAGTATACCTTCTTCCCTCTTTTGCCAGGCAAGTGAAGAACATAGCAAGGCCAGAGTTTTGCCGGTGCCCGTTGGACTCTCCAAAAGACAATTCTGACCCTCATTTATTGCTTTTATAACCTGTTTGATACAAATAAATATCTTACAGAACCTATAACATGTTATTTTGAAGTCCGTTCATATTTTCTTATTGAGATCATGAATATAACCGATTAATAAGGATGTCTAATTCATGTTATAATGACCAGGAAGACAAAGATATTCATGTCGCTGTCTTATTCATTATAGCATTGATGGATTGTACTTAAAGTTTTAATCCTTTCATATTTAAAGGCTGGTAATTAATTTTTGAATAATTGTAAAGGTCTGTCAATTATATATCAAATAACAAGCACGCAAAGCAGAAGACTCAGATGAGTTTCAAATATTAACTTAAATTAAAATCTTGCTTGGATGTGTTAAAAAAGAATAGAAATTTTTATATGCATATTTGTTTGTCATATCATAAATATATGTATAAATTAATGAGTTAATAATATTACATTTTGTCGACAACCATCAGAACACATATTAAATATGTTACAAAATTTTCTATTTTAGTTACAGCTTTATGTACATAGTTTTTGTGTTTTTTAAGTGTCTTTATAATAGACAACACTCTTACCCTATAAATAAATTAAAGGCTAATATAGTTTTTCCCAAGTATGATCTGTTTATATATTGGAACATCAATTTTAAAAACTATTTATATTATTATACATACTTTGACATAGCAGAAATAATATATTATGTTCATTCAAAACCAGTTGATTACCTTTGACATAACAGCCATTTGGCAATTGTATGGATTTACTGGCAGTACTACTTCAACACCGAGAATTGTTTTCTTGACCATCAAGTTATCTTTTCGAGAAGACATTGTTGTCGATGGCTTTTTCTCGCTTTTACTACTTTCCCCCACTTTAGAAGAAAATATATTTGAAATCAAAACCTGTCTTAAATTTTTTTCCTCATTCTTGGATTTTAGTGAGGGTTCCAGGTCACCTTCTGTTTCTAAATTATTTTTAGACCGTTTTGAAGACATTTTACTTTGTTGTTTATAAACCAATTGTCTTTTCCCGCTTTTAAATGATAATAAAACCCCAATATCATTTGTTATTTTACTGTTAGTTATGACAACTGTCAACAATGACTTCTTGACATTAGATAACATATTTATCGTTCAGAAACCCATTAAAATAAATATTTTAAAATCAGAACCAGAATCTAAAGAGAAAACCTTCTATACTACAATTTTTACACACATTTCCTATTAACTGCAGTAACATTTATTTCTTAAAAAAAAACGTTTCGATTTTTTGGTCATAGGTTACAATTATACTCTAAAACATTCTCGTTATTAATAAAATACACATTGAAAATATAAATTGTGGTCAAATCTTATTTCTCATCAGATTTTAGACAGCTGTGCATGCTTTGACTATTAGTAACTAAACATTTTTCAAATGCTGAAACAAACAAATTTCATTAAAAGTGTAATTTTAAACAGATAAAAATCATGTCAAAGCAATTTTCATATACTACGAACATATTTTTTATTTTTATGTCTTACATATGATAGTGCAGTCTTTAACATTATATTTTAACATAAATATAAAAGAACTTACAAGTTCGCTTTGTAATTTTGTAGTCATATAGAACATTGCCTTTCAATGCATTTGTGGCTAGAAAATTTAATTTGATTATGTTTAAGTAATAGTATGGCCTTGAATATATGTCCTAATGTTTAGGCGGAGACACAAACATGTAAGAAAGTAAAGATAATGCTACTGCCCAGCCTAACCAACACATTTTCAATTTTTTACACTTTTTATAAATAGTGTTTATTTTAAAATTTTTACTAAATACATTCTGACATTCTTGGATGTCAAAATGATGATTGTAACGACTTTATACAGCCAGATTTAATATACGATGAGTATGTAAGCAACATTTTTAATTAATATTTTTATATAATTATTGAAGTAATCGTAAAAGATACCTAAGGGACAATGTAATAATAATAGGTTGCGGAAAAAGTCTTTTCGCATTATAGTATGTATGAACTTGAATAAAATCTCTTTGGCGGTAGTATTTGTTTTTGGTATCATTGAATGTTAAAATTTTAAAGAACATAATTCCAAATTCAAATTAGGCAAATGTATGATTTTCATTTGATTTTCGTACTGTCAAGATGACTGAATCTAATGAAGAAATTCGATCCATTTTAAAATTTTACTACAGAAAAGGTAAAAAATGCAGCGCAAGCCGCGAATAAAAATTGCGATGTTTATGGACCTAGTGAATCATAATGTATATTAAGTATATATTATTGTAAAATCGATTGAAAATGTCTTGATTTGTATTGATGAAATGGCTCATGCATTTTATAAAACTCATAAAAATATTTTATGTTTTACTCACCCTTGGTTCTTTGACTATAAGTAAAATGTAGTTAAGTATTGTTGCCGTAATGTTAAATTCCCGCCAAAATACGTCGCCATTACACGAGTGAGTTGTCAACAGAAGTTATGGTGCGTTATAATTTGGTTTATAACCCGACACCACGCCGTTTAGGCAATTAATGATAGAACATTGCACCGAAACTTTTACATAAGATATTTTATTATGCAATTCTTTTTATTCTTTTTAATGGTTTCGTATTTTGATCTTGTTGTACAACATTTGATTCACTAAAAATATATATTACTTCTGGTTTAACAAAACAAGCACGATACAATATTCTGTACTTACTCATATGTACAACTCCCAAGAAATTGGTAGAATAAGAATTATAAAGGTATTATTTATATATAA
>DVQP01003281.1:0-11059 GCA_018231745.1 Danaus eresimus
TGGAGGATTACAACAGAAATTTGTTGTCGTCTATTTAAACTCGATAACTTACATTATCGAGAACGGTCAACAAAACTGATACAGTTTGCTTTGTTAGATAAGATAAAGCGCATTGTTGTTTCACGGAAGCTTTATGTTTATGAAAGTCGGATATGTACTTGTTGACAGGGCTTAGTTGTTTTCCTTTTTATGTATATTTTCTGAATATGAAATCAATTCAATAGGTATACATATGTGTGTCAGCGACATGCTTAAATTAATAAAAAGTTACATATTCGTGACGTAGGTTGGAATTTCGAGATAAAAGTACGAGCAGTTTATTTTTCCCGATACTAAATTGTCTGTAAACCGTGAACCGTTTTCAATCAACGGCTGCCGCGCCGGCGTAGAGATGGCATGAGAAGAGCTGCAGGCTATCGTAATGTCTCGTGAGGGAAGAGAGAAAGTCACTATAAACATTTTATAGAGGATCAAGGGATTTGGACAAGTAATAACAAGCCAGCAGGCGGTAAAACGTTATCAACTATTGAAAGAGAAAACTATCGAAGGCTTCATTTATTTGAACAGGAAAGGATATAGTCTTAAATAAATTAAGTTCGTAAAGTCAACAAACACATGTATGTTTCCGGGGCACGAGGACTTTGTAAAATTTTATGTTATATAATTGACCCTCTATTAGATAAAGAAGAAAAAGAAAGACATTTTCTGTCCTATAATTATTCCTACATAAATATCTTGTGGTTCTCGTATCTGACGAACACTTCCTAACACATTTGATCCAAAAAAGTGCAAAAAAATATATAAAAAATGAGGAATTCTTGCACACACAGCTCATGTTTACGCGTACTGGTTTCACAACTGAACCGCCAGTGGTGCGCCGTCCGCCACAGCCTGGCCAATAACTGTATTGAAAGTACCATCGTCAGCGTAACGTTTTTCTTCAACTCTATAAAGTGGACGTATCGTGGCTCTATTAATCTGTACAGTGCGTGATGGCATAATATATAAACACGTGTTCACTATTCTGGCATTTTAAATTATAAGAAAAACAAACAATAACAATTGATAGTAATTAAAACTTTTTAAAATGTTCACTGGAGTCATTCTTATAAGATATAAGACAAGTTAGAACTTTATTTAGATATCGTATTGTTTTAGATTACCAACATTTTATTACATTTCTATAAGAAGGTTGAAAACAAAGGAACGACGGACTAAATTATTCAAGTGGGATCTACAACGATGAAACTATACAACAGATCGTCGGGGTCCATTATTACCAGGACGACAGGGATCGAGGGAAGTGGGCCGTTAGAGCGCCCAGAACCTATGACAGAATCGTGAACGATATCTGATGACTGAAACATGTTACAAACAAACATGACTGAGGTTAATGAAAAACCTTTATATTCTCACGGTTCAAAGAGAAACTCACGTAAGACGAAGAACCTAGTGGCGGCATTCAAGTATTGAATACGTTAGTGTGTACGAAGGGCGGTGGTGAGACGTTACGTGAAATGTTAATAGGAGACACGCGAGCGTCACACGGCCCCCAACAGAAATGGGACGAGGCAATCATTTTAAAAGGCGAAAGGGAAGCCAGCAGCCGTCAAAGAGGAAAACAAAACAACGCTTTACTGGCTCGGCCGGATATTGTATCATGGATTTTTTTTACGAATATGAATGTACTTGTTTTTATCGTCCGTTTCAATCCTTAGAAATCTTGACGAATATCGATATCTTAACTTTCGATATATATATATATGCGCTATACATTTTGACATGTCATTGTTCAACTGTAAAGTTAAATCTCACACAAACAATATTTCTGTTTCAATCTTTATCTTCAAAGGGACTAAGATTTTAAATGATAAGTTCATTCTCTATACCACGTACTACAATGGATATTAAAATAAATGTAATGGAGAGGTAATTTAAAGATGAAATAATTTCTATTAAAGTGATGTTGATTTAAAATAAAAAATAAGACGTAATATATCTTTAACAATCAGTAATAGTAGTCATGATGCAAGACACATGTATAACGCATTAACCAAACGTGATCATACAATTGAAATGTGAAGGAAAAGAAGAGGCTTCGTGAGGCGGCAGGCTGGTAGCTTTCATTCCAATAGGATTTAAGTCATAAATCCACTAGGATTGCTACTAAGCAAGGCGATGTATGAGACTTAGTTTTTCTTCTAATAAAAAATAGATTATTGTCTATAAAATATAAAACCTAAACTTTCCATATACACGTGGTATAATTGCTACATTGGGTAGACAAGGTCTCTGTTACATGTATTTTATTTTCATTTTAACATTCAGTCAGGAATGTGTCGGGACGTTTGAGTATTATCTGTTTATATTGTTCTCATTCAACTGTAACTCAAACATCATACTATATAATATTATAATAAAACCCTCAGTAAAGGTAACACCAATAGGTAATTCAGTCATCTAATAAACAACCGCATGTAAGAAACGTTTTTTTTTTTCAAAAGATATTACATAGATTAATTGTATGTTTTGTTACTGTTTGTATAATTACTTGTCTTCTACTTCTTTTATTATTGTTAAGTTTGATAAATAATAATAGTATGAAATCTAAAAGACTCATATTTAGTTGTCGGACGGTCAGACCAGACAAATAAAATGAATATTGACGGTAATTTAGAGAAAAGCATAATTAAAAAAACTGTTAATGAGGAATACTTAACTGTATTGATAGTAATAATGTTGAAGATAACTTGAATTATTATTAGTAACATTCCATCAAAATCAGACTAATATCTTAAGAGTTAATCAATACAACGCCAGGCTCTGCAGCCTTTACAAACAGACGGAACTACAGACCTCAGCTAACACGGCCATATTGTATTATACAAACAAAAAACAATAATAATAATAACAGAGATGACTGACACAGGTGGTTTGATGTAGTTAATATAATAATCGAATCTCCAATAAACCAGAAGCTGTGAAATAAAAAGTTTGAAAAGGAAACAATCACTACCCGAGCCGCTGGAGGTGGGACAAGAGAGCAAACTGCGGCCTTATTATAATAATAATACATTTATGCGATGTAGCGATAACTAACATATTCAAACCTGATTATTTTTTATGAATGTTCCATAGTACAGTTATGTTTACGGTCTAAAGTCCCTTCATTATAGTCCTAAAGCGACGACCAATTCAGGCCGGCGAGGCCGAGTGGCGTGACTGACCGCTGTAAGAGCTTCGACGCATCGAATTGAACCACTCTCGGTCTGTGATGGATTTATGTGCGGGATTCAGGGCGATGGTATTTAAACATGAATACGGAGCACTCCAGGCCGTATATTGCGGATGGCCTTTTAGGTCGCTTACCAAAACGAATTTAAAAATAGTAGTAATATTAACTTATTCCTTACAAACCTATTTTACGTAATTGACTAAAAGTCCTTGAAAATTAAATATATTTTATTGGTAACAAGAATGCAAAATCAGGACAATTCCAAATTGTCCACTCAAGGTATATTTTGACTAGACAAGTCTAACATGAAGATTCATCGGGTAGTATCGAGACGAGACGGAATTCCTTCAAAAAGGCAAACAAACAGGCGCTACGGTAGAGCTACGAAACTTAAACTCAGAGACGTAGCACCTCTACGACGTGTTAAAGGTAGACAACACCAAACAAAGTTGTTGCAAATACAGCACCACGAGAACCTTACAGCCATATAATAAATACAATGACTTTGCGACTTTTTCTTTTCAGTAACGTAGCCTAGAGAACCAACAACAAAATACACGACGGAGTGTAAAGTTTTTGGATTAGCATTGTACATTACAAATTACAGTACAACCATGTAATATAAAACGATTTATATAAGTAAGGGATGAATGACGTGTCATTGCGGACTGTTATGGAATGGACCCTACGGACTGGACCCTATATATAAATAGAACGTCAACAAAGCGAGCGAACCGAATATGGTATCATTGAAGCATGTTGGAGATTCATCTCGACATACCTGGCACAGTACATGGCCGGGGTGACGCTAACCACCCCGACCCTCTGTAGTGTGTACTGACACGTGATTGTAAATTACAATTTGCTCGAAGAGTATTCCGACATTATTTCATGTTAATCGTTAAATCCCTGGTGAGATTTGATCAATAACCTGAGTCGTTCCAAGTGAAGGCCGTCTTATATTAACTGTCCCATAAACCGTCCCGCCGAGATCACCTCATGTTGTGTAATCGCTGTGTTGTAATCCTTATATGTGTATATTTTCACACGTTACAGTAATTTCATCCTCCTTTTCATTTTTTGTATACAACTTGTTTCAATATATATTTCTGTTTTAAGATCGGTGCGGGCTGTGACCTCGTCCTAAACAATCTCTTATGTATTTGTATTCTATTGTGTCAACTCAAGAGGACATAACATTAAGGACTTTAATTTGTATGAATGCACGGAAAGCGGTCTGATGATGATCTATATACCAACTACGCAAACTTACTAACTTCACCAAATATCAGTGTGAACTTTAGAACCAGGTCGCCGCGGCGCCTGACTCCCTCCACTGTATAGTGTTGTAGTAAACGCTGTATTGAGACAACAATATAATAAACAAACATTAAATTTATCAACATAAATATTATGATTCAAAGGAAATTCCCTGTGATAAATATCGATGATAAGAGTTAATGGAATGGAAATCCTATTTCTTTCCAATAATCTGTGATCGGAGATGTCTCTCAGTGGAAGCGACGCTGTGCTGTCCGAGACGTGTAGTGCTCTGTTAATTGCTTCTCCGCCGACCGCCCCCGACCACACTACTTCAATAGGAATCTCTTCATCTTCTCGTATTATGCTGATATCGGTTAACAACACCCGGCACGGTTGTTCGGTGTACATTCATATACATCTTTACTCCTCCACACGCCTTGTCCCACACCTCCGGGATATAAAATATAAACACAATAACGTACTCAAATAAATAGCTGTCAAACAATATTACAAAATACTGTATCATTTTTCATGCTCTCCGTGACGACGTGGAAAATGATACGAAAAAATATAAAACTTAAACAGCAAGGTCGCTGGTTATAACTTATATTCCAAAACACCTTACGTCGAAACAGGTGCAGGTCGCTCTATAGTAATTAAACGGATATTTATGAAGGACAGCGCAGTATTCAAAGTGAATTGTAATTATACAACTTGTGATACAGAACCATACATCCGAATCATCCATTGACACGTGCTCTCTTTAATCCCACGGTGTCCTTAATAAATGAAGCTCTCGATCCGTCTCTGATTGACAATCTCGTTAACAAGAGCCGTTCAATTATATTATCAGGGAGCAAACATTTTACTAAAATTTGTTTTTTGATGGCAACCACATATTATACAACAAAATATATGACATATTTACATACATTGGTTACAATCTCTAAAAAAATAATTTCTTATCCTGAAATGTGAATCGTCCTCTCATTCTCAATTAAAACTCGAGTCATCAGACATGTTAACTTTTGTATGTCACATGTTGATGTTATTGTTATAATATAAGCTATAGTACCCTTCATAGTAAGTTTTGATAAATGAATGTCTACGAAAAGGTAATATAAAATAATGATGTCTAAGATTTTTGCGAGTAAACAAATCATACTTTTACCTCCAAAACCCGCGATCACGGTTCCTGGAAAGTAACAGTAAAGTACGGGAAAAAACGTTAATTAATAAAATAAAAGTTCGCAGTACATTCTATAACCATAGTATAGAAATGATAGAGTACAGTGAATTAGTAAACAAGTTGTATTGTTGATATAACTCTGTAAGGTTGATGTTTGTTATACATATATTAGTTTTCTTATGATCTACAGGATTATTATTTAAATATTTTACGTGTTATTCATACCGTAACCGTTCATCTGAATCTAAAAATTATAGCATGAAATTTTTAATTAAATCATAAAAAGAAATATTCGGTTAACTAAATGTGGAAGTCCGACTCTCACTTGTCAGAAATTCATTCATTCATTTATTCATAACTGCCAAAAACTCTTAATTTTGTAAAACCACCTTTAAGGACGTTTAATGTAGGTAGGTCTGGATAGTCGTTTGATTCATCGTTATAGCTAATGTACAATGACAACTGTATATTAAATATTATGTACAGTGAAATAGAATCGGCTCGAGGCCACTGAGAGTAATTAAAAAAGACATCATTTTATTTTAACATTTTGTAGTGTTAAGCGTGTTACTGTACTTTTCTAACGTAACATTTTTTTAATTGGGTCATCACATCACAACCTTTGCGTTTTTCTGTCCTTACTTGATGTATCATATTTAAAAGCTTAATCATAAGTTTAGATGACGTGTGACGAGCTTGACAGACAACACTCCGATAGTGTACGAGTTTAGTATAATATATATTCTTACGCGGAATATTTTAATAGTAGATGTACATGTATGACTGTAAGTGAACCATTACAAAAAACCTAGTTAATATCGTTACTCCGGCTCCGTTATAAAAAGCCAACCGCGACCTCCCTCTCACCCAGCTTTATGTAAGAAATTCGTTTCTCTAGCTTTGAGGTTTTCTTTAACGCCTGAATAAATTCCGTAAACCATTAAAAGTGTATAATAATGGCTCCTCGTAGCCGGCACTTAAACGTTACATAAATATTAATACATTCACCTCAATTAGATTATGTGTATACAAGTTAATATTAAATTCAGTTAAATCCCACGGCAGGAAATACAAAACTGACATATAGACAACATAGTCCATCCTGATTAACTTAGCACTTACGACAAATGACAACAAGTTTGTATTATTTAAAGCTACTCTTTACATAATATATAGAAACAAAGGCATTATAATATTCACCATCATCGGAATAATAACAAATTAAATCAGAAATATTTTTCAAAAGTTCTTTTCCATATTAAGCGTTCTCATAACGTCACAGTAGTAAACGATTCCATCAATTGGCACGTAATTGTAACCGGTAAAAATCATTCGTTGGTTTTTTTTGTTAGTGACTCGGAAACTAAATAAAATCATTTTCTATTTGAAAAGATAATACCTAATAGTTAGTACATATCACCTAGTACGATACAACGTGCCCAATATAAACAACAAAGGTTCCGACGAAGACAACATGCGGCCAAATTACATTTATTATTATATAGAATAATATAAATCAAAGTGAATGTCTCAAGCTGCGGGTGTCGACGGATTGCCTCCAGCGATTCCTCCAGACGTTCCTCGAGATATATAAAGCTGCGGGTGATTTATGTTACATACACTCTAAGTTCCTCCCCCGAGCTCCGGCAGAACACATGCCTTGGAGACGAAGTGGCGACTAGCTTTGGCAGGTTTCACTGAGGAAATCCGCCGTGACTATCACACGTGCTAAAGACCAACCCCTCCTTATTCAACAATTGCGTAATTGCATTTTGAATAACCCTACTGTATTATTATATTAAATGAGATCATCTATTATTCTAATTCAATTAATTTTTAATTATGCATTTTGTTTGAGAACAATACATAATAATATTACAAACGTTTACATTACTGACGTTTGTACTGTCATGTTTTATTTCGATAAGAAAATCACATACATTTTTACTATAGAGCTAAAGTTTATTGTCACAATATGCAGAGGCGAAAATGTAAATTGCCCTATTTTAAAAAGGCGGGATGAAAATAGAAGATATAAATAGATGCAGTGAAACACTAATCTATTAGACTGGCGTTATTGTAATGTTAGTAAACAGTTTAGACGCAGGTCAAACAATGTCGGCGAAGTTTATTAGGTCTCCGTGCATGTGTGTGTATATCACGTATGTGTATATCTGTGAGGTCGGAGGGTCGGAAGGGTGGCGGGGTGTCACAGCGGCGTGCGACAGGTGTGGCGTGTCTGACTCTCCATCGATAATCCCTGACCCGGTACTGCTGGCGACAATCGATCGACGATCAGCTCGTAACTTTCAGTCATGCTTCTTTTACATCTTCAAAGCCAGGATCAAGATGGCCATTCGCGCTATTGAAACTTTGTCAATCAATGACTTATTTAAAGAGAAAACAAGATGTTTACCCGCTGTATGCCGCGTATCGTACATCTTCGACCGGTAGCAAGTGATTTAGTGAAGAACCTTAGCTGAGCAGTGTTATACTTTGAATGTTTTAATCGAACATCATTAAATAAAAAATCTACATTGAATTAGGTTATAAAGTTTAGAATGATCTCATTAGGAGTGGCAAGAGTCACAATTCGTTCCAGTTTGTAAGTATGTATGAATCCTGGTGGTCTCTAAGATATGTAATAATCTACTGCTCTCGTGGTATTTCTGTAACATTTGTACCGTTGTCACGCACAGCGCTGTGAGTTACGATCCTGTCCATGTTCCGCAAATAGTTTTTTACATTATTAGAGGTGTGCGAGTTATATGGAAATGTATGATTTTGTAATACTGACTCATATTGTTTAAAACTCAAAGAAACAGGTTACTTTACGCATTTCAGATGTAATCTTTTCCTAATTTGTGACAACCTTATCCATCACTCTATTGACATATCTCACTCTCATGACGCGGAACAAGACGAGGAAAGAGTACAGTAAGCGGTAATTCTGCTTGCATTTGCAAATGAAAGGAATCAGCTGTGGTTGAACATTTTGTCAGTTACAAACGGCAAATCTCTACATAATACAAAACCTTTCCAATCTTAAAAATACATGACTAGGTAAAATTCTATATGAGGAGACATATTGCTTTTCAAATAACTGACTATAAAAAAACAAAACAAATAATAATCGTCAACGTCTTCTCCTTCATGATCTTCTCATTCCTACTATTAATTGAATTTTAACTATACTACGTAATAGCGTGTTTTAATCTACAAAAGTTTTACATTTTCTTTCTAAGCGATTGTATGCCAGATGACTAACTTTACCAGGTAATATAATGAAAATAAATTTCCAGTAACAATATACAATTTGTAT
The DNA here is from genome assembly GCA_018231745.1 of Danaus eresimus. Taxonomy (NCBI): domain Eukaryota; kingdom Metazoa; phylum Arthropoda; class Insecta; order Lepidoptera; family Nymphalidae; genus Danaus; species Danaus eresimus. The sequence goes on from DVQP01003281.1 coordinate 9,010, forward strand.
TTATCTGAAACATGGGAGCAGATGATAAAAAGGACTTAAATATAATTCACTTCAGAAACACACAAAGCAAGCTCCGTAATCTGTACACACTGGCTGAGCAGCGACACCTTTGTGTTGTTTACAGTTCGTTAATATTTTTCGACGCACCCATTTAAACTACCTACGGCACTTCCGTCCGTCGAGGGTGCTATGGGCCTGTTAGAAAAACGTATACCGATTTTGGTCGCTATATTCGTCGTAAATGCTTTTTTGTAATAGAGAAAAAGAGTGTTATAAAAACTGTATACAATCAAAGCTTCGACGGCAAAGTAGATTTTAATTTAAAACTGAAGTACCATTCAACTCCAGCCAACTTTTACATTATGTACGAGTGAATGACAAATTAAATAGAGTTATATACAAGGAAATACACATTATACCGCTTACTATATTAAGACGATATGTACTGTAACATTTTCCGGACATTAAAGATAACATTGAGGCAGTTAAATATAAATAGAAAGCCGTATATAAACAATCCGTGTCCGAAGTTCCTCGGCGCGGTCGTTACTGTTAATTTAATTAGTCCTAAAGGTCTCTCATCACGCTTTGTTCTCTACCTGTTCGAGGGTCATTATCCTTGTTTATCTTAATTAGATCATTAGATTTCATTATGACCTATTTATTTCCTTTCTAATTTAAATGTTAAGCTGAACAGAGACCGATCACTAAGTGACTTTAATTAATCATTAATACAACATTCACCACTGCAACATTTAATAACATGTTATCTTAATTCAAACTATATATGTCACACTCGACATGACACAGTGTTATTATAGCTATCCTTGTGTTGTTTGTAATTAAAGAACGGATAAAGGTTCAATACAAATTCTTCAATTGAACCTTTATAAAGGCTATTCTAACAGTAGAGACTACCTCCTTCTCATCCATCAAACTCTGATCTGAATGGCTGCCGACCCTTAGACACCAGCTCGTGTTATCATATAATAATTTTAACAATTCATTTATTGATATAAACTGATTATTTCGATAAAGTTATGCTTCTTTTTCAAAGAAAAAAATCAAATTTGTACTTTTAATATACAAAAACATGTTAAGTGAGTCAGTTACTAAAAGTGGTTAAAGAAGACTGATTCCCTACTCGTCGGGTGAGGTCGGGTGAGGCGTGGATCAAGTTACTTACAATACAAATAACTTTAGCAAACGATTAATGTAACTTCATTACATATTATTTATCTGTATGTGTACGGCATGTTCGACGTCTCACGTCATATGGTTCACGTGAAGGCGGGGAACTACAGTCCACACTCTAGACACGATGTATGTGTCCATTATAATGTATACAAAGAACAAAAAAACAAAGTTATTGTAATAATGTTACCACAGATTAATTGACCTAAAGCAATAAACTTTCATTTAGTAATTAGAAATATTTTTTTTTATATGAAAGAGATTGAATTGTGAGGTCGCACAGATATTTTCAAATTAATCAATCGCGAGAACACCGGCTAATAAACAATAATAAAAATGTTAATGTTGAAGGCATTTATTGATGCAGGCATTTACGAGGTACCCCTTCTCTCTATAATGTAGCGCGTCAGTCAATAAGTTATTGAGTTGGATCCATTAGAGATCATCCTTCCTAAGACTTTGATTGTTACGACATTATGCAGATGTTCACAGCGCCATCTCTCAGCCGGTCTAATTAAAGAACACAACAATTATAAAGCTATTTAACTTTTATACTGTATTAGACAACAGTTCCAGTTATGTCAACATGAATTGCACTTTGTCGTTCACAGGCGTTAAAACCTGGTAAATGTTCTTATCGATTTTTACAATAATTTTAAAATATTTTCTCAATCTTCTTGAAATCTAGGCAGTTATCCATTTCCATATATAATAAAACTGTTACATCTACACAGAGATTTAATAAGATACACGAACATAATATGTTTATACACTTTAAACTCCAAACAAAAAACAACAAGCTGGTAGGGGTACGGACCGCTGTAACACCTACTTAAATGGTAATGTTTGAGGTGTG
>DVQP01003282.1:0-11058 GCA_018231745.1 Danaus eresimus
GTGTCGCGTCACGTTCGTGTCACGTGTCACGTGTCACGTGTCACGTGCCCCGTGCTCCGTGCTCCGTGCCCTGTGCCCCGACAGGTACCTCCCTGTTTTTAAAGTGACAACATTTAAATTAAATTCCGGCGAACGCACCGCTCTCCAGCCACGCTTAATTTAGGCAATTTCAGATAAAATGCTTATCTGTTACTTACATCGTTTTCGGTTAACTCTTTGACTAGATTCATGTTATTTGAATTTAAATTTGGAATCATAAAATTGTTATGTGACAGTTAAGTTCAGTAATACAATAATTATATTTTTTCTTATATTCAGCAAACTGTCTTAATTGAATCAATTTGCGAGTAATGTTTGTTTTTCTTAAGTTTCCTGCTTGCGGCACACTTTTCTTTCATGAATTTATTACTGTCCTAAACAGTTTACCTTTTACGCATTGAATTTAGATAAATGTTTTTCTCGCGATACCTTTCTTTATATTGCAAGAATTTGAAAATATTCAAGTTATATTTTAATTTAAAGTAAATCAAAAATTCTTAAGGACATAATTTATAAAATAGCAAAAGAATTGGGAGTTACGGCGATGCAGATAACATATCGAGTAAGGCGGTGTTAAATCACAGATAAAATATATTTACAGCGAGTCTAAGTGGCTGCTAACTCGTTCTCACGTGAGGGTCTTTATCTCTGGCTGTCTGCCTGCTGGATTACAGAACTAGTCTGCACGGAATATTCTATACGGTACAGGACTACTGATAAAACAATTTGGTTTTATTTCAACTGTCCATTGTCACTGTATTTATTTGTTTACTTTATGTAAGATGCGCGAAATCTCTCACTTCGTAGGATTTAAAGTTTTCCCGGGTTATATATATCCTACAAAGTTATATCACAAAAAATCTTCAGCACAAATCAAACGAATTAGTAACTGAAATAATTTTTAAACTAGCGAAACATGTTTGGATTTTAATTTATCCTTTAAATATTTGTTTTATAGTCAGTCAAGGAAAAATTAATGTTTTTGTGTTACAAAAAATTACGACGCAATTGGATTTCGTGATATACGAGTATGTGACTTATATTACAAATAAAAATCTTATTAAAACCAGGTGTTACTTATAATTAGTATTACATGGATATTGGTCATTAAATTGTTACATATTATTTTTGCCTGTTTCCTTTAATTACTCTCAAGATTTTTCCATTCACTAATACATAAAATCTTAATATATTTCTATCTACCTAAGTTTTATACGAAGTTGCAAGAAATGTAATGTATGTAATTATTTTTTTGTTTAAATACTAATTTATTGATTCTGAAATAAATTGTATAAGAAGTATAAATCTATAGCGTTCTATAAAAAGTTCATTATTTTTAATGTGATAGTATTTTATATGGTCTCCATGTTAACTTAGAATCTGACGTAAAGCCAAGGTAATTCCCTTTATCTGTCTATTGAATGATACACACATTGATATTCAAAGGTACAAAGGCCAGGATAACTTGTTTTTGGCATGAAAAGGGGGATGTTTGAAGTTTATCAAATTCTTTTTCTCGTCGTTTATTCATTAAGTCTAAATAAAGCCTGTTTGATATTCTATATTATTTATAGTTCAAACCAAAACATAAATATATATAACTCCTCTTTATAAAATGTTCCTGGTCCCCAATTGATTGTTGCTTACGAGATATGTTGATATTTCAGTTGTTTTATCATTGGTATTTTTTGCTTTTCGATTAGTTATTTTAAATAAATTACTGTTAAAAAGTGAAGAAAAACCTTATAAAAAATTTAATACCTTATAAAAAACACCAATCGTCGTGTATACTGTGTATATAAGAAGAGTCACAAGAGAGTCCTGATCATCACAAAAACATTAAGGGTCGTTGCGACCTCTGTCCTGGTATATTAACCTTTATGATATAATTTGGCGCGGCCTCTTGGCACGAGGTGCACATTCAATTCATACAACAGGTAATGGACGTTAGGAATGTCCGTGTCTTGGTGCTTGACTTGCCAACTTTTGAAATTTCCTCTTCAAATACGATTAAGTTTTACATTCCACGAAGCTGTTCCCTTGCTTTGTGTTTGTTGACTTTGAAAGGTTAACTAGTTTACGTTTTTCCCATCTGAGTCTATTTTACATAGTATTTGAATAGGTTAAAATATTTCTTTCGTTAATTACTATCGTTTTCATATGTACAATGAAGGATTAAGAGTTTTTACATAGAGTATATGCGGATGTCGAGACAGAAAATTTCAGTTCAGAGAATATTAAAAAAATAATAATAAACATACTCAGTAAGGCGTTGCAAAATAAAAGAAACATACAGTAAAATAAAACTAAAAGCCCCGTGACAGGTGACGTTGGCATCTTTCCTATGTAGATAGGTGCTCGGTAATCTATGATCTCAGACAACGTATACAAATATTATTTTTCGCTGCACTTGTGTCATATATTACTTCACATGTATTTTTTGCTCAACATTTTGTTATGCAAAAAGCAGTTTATTTAAAAGAACTTATTTAGCTTAGTTCTGGAATAAATTATTTGAATAGTTTATCTGCATTGCGTGATGGTGCTTAAAGTTTTTCGATTCAAAGAACACAACGCATAACAAGTTGGCAAAGAATCCTTCCGTCAATTCGCTTGTCAAACTGTGCCTCTAAATTTTATTGTCTTTTAGAATTTACTGTTCACCTTGTCACTGGAACTATTTAAACTTTAGAAACATCTTTATTACTTTTATCGTAGGATATATTTTGTTAAAAAAAATCCAACAAAGGTTTTGAGATCTTGATAAGTTTTACAGATAACTTGTGTCAATTTCCTTCCAACGGGAAAATAGAAAACAATTTATTCATATTGACTACATCGTAAACCTAACAAAATAAAGGTAAACAAGAGGACGGTTAACGTCTAAACGTAATTTGGAAAGAAAAAACACACTGGCTATTACTATTCTTATCTTGGGTAAGTCAATTTTCCCCACTCTACCCTATCCTCTGTTTACTTTTCACAACGCAAGCAAATTTAAACCTTAAATGGACGTGTTAGGAATGTCTTAAAATGAAAATGAAATCGAGCGAAGAACACAATGTGTAACCTGGGTATGTGGAAGAACGTTGACAAGGTGGACGCTGATCGTATAATCCCCATAAAATAAGGTAGCCAAAAAAATGGAGACACACCGGGTACTGAATTCCTTTCAATACATGAATATTTTAAATATATACATATACTTTTAAATGACTTTAAACGATGTACATGTCTAAATAAATTCATAATGTATGTGACATACTGTCATAGTTACTATTAAATACGAAGATATAAATAGAAAACGTAATCTGTTAATGTTACAACTTTCAAAGAGACAGCTGATATCACTTAAGCGACAATTAATAAAAGCTCACTGTAACACCGACCGGTGTCAAATAATCCTTGCGGGCCGGTATCTGCGTTCCGAACGAACGCTTTACGAGGTCCGTCGTAATGGCCAATCGCACCTTCTTGATCGTTTTCCTATACCACGGTAACCCACACCTTGCCGAGATTCGATTTCAATACATCTACTGGAAAATTATCTTTTTAAATACAGTCAATTTTGTCATTGGTTCAAATTAATAAACACAAAATTCTTCACTCTCGCTCTATTGCTGATAAAATTGATGGTCTGTTTTGTCTCAATAAGAACATTGCCAGTCTTAATCGGCTGAAACGTAAAGTCGAGTATAAATTCAAATATTTGCAACCATATTTTTTCCCTTTCCGCGTCTTGCGTTCGTTCAGGTGGCCGTAAATCACTCGTCTAGACTAGTTTTATAGCTTTGCTGATACACGCACTATAATATAAGCACTTTATTGTATTGCATTTTCTCTGTACATGATTGAGTTCGCAGAAACTAGTTCTGAAAACTTATTGTTTAAGACATAGTCAATATATTAATGTATTGATTTTTTCCTTATATTTCTATAACATCGATTTCATTTTATTATACAACTATTATTATGTTTATTAAAAATTTTAATATATCTTATACGTATATTAATCTTATGTTACTATAAATTGTAAATAAATTGAAAATAGGTATATAATATGTATATTGCTCTAACTATTATAGATACGGAGAGTTTTTTTATATACTCCCCTGTTACATCTATACCGCAAAATTTTGACCAATATCGAAACACATAATTTTATATTAGACAACTATAAGTTTAATGGAACCTATTAAATATTATAAATTAAAAGTTATACCTACCCGCAAATCATTCGAACCACAACAAAGTCAACACTAATATTTTATATATATACGACTATATCCTACCAGTATGAATATTTAATGTCACAGAAAACAGTCAAAACCGACGATACGCGAAACCCAGAACAGATCATATATCAGAAGGAATAAAAAAATCACTAGTAACTATCCAAACATCAGGTGCTAGGATGTCGGACCTTTGGGAATATTTTAATACAGTGCCCGCGGACCCTTCGCAATCATTTTATTTTCATACTGAGTCTCACAGGCCCAAAAGGTCTCGTGATTTGCCATTCAAAGTGAGAGACGTGACTCCGCATCAGGTACCGGGATCTCTCCTCTTCCGAGATATCCGATCTATAACGTAATGTTGACGTATAGCGCTCGTTTACATCGCTCATATTTACAATTGTTTCTCCATGTATAACTGCAATTAATTTTCATGAACATACATTTTTAAGCATTTATTTTATTCATATTCTTACTGTTTTGTGTCATATATTTTTTATATGGAAAAGATAAAGGTCAAGGGTTAGAAAAAACTTTTTCAAAATATTCACCCACCATTTCGATGAGCATGTAGAAAGTTTTTTGTAATCACCTTTTTGATATTTTTTTCTTTCAAAATTTCCTAACAAATTTGCTTAGGTATATAAACTAACAGAAAGTTAATTTTTATCAATATATTTTTACTATGAAGACACATCAATTTGTTGGCTAATTTAAATAAAAAGATATCCTCTTTATATACAAATAGTCCAGATCCAAAGTTCGGTCCCACTCAATATAAAAGGGGCATAGGAAAGTTTATTGAAGTCAAACTACCGCATACCTTCAGTGCTCAAATCTGGCCGGTCCGTACGTGATCCGGTTCCCAAGCCGTCCTTTAATAAATCGCACTTTATTTTTTATAAAGCACACCTTGTGACATTCGCCATGTTTATGCGGGCTGTGCGTCCTGAATTTGCGAATGGGGAAAATTTGACTGCGGCTTCTTTTAATTTTAACATCAGCTTCCACTTGTCATGCAGTCAAAAAAATTATGATTGTGTGATTTTCATTTTCATTTATTGCTCCCTCGTGTAAACCGCTTTAAGAAATCAAAACGAAATTACACAAAGAAAAAAAGCTTAATATAGATGATAGATGTATAAACAAGTTCGTTTAAGCCACAGAAATATCTGATGATTACAATAATCCCCATTTATAGATTGCTTCTGGTGGAAGCATTCAGGTGAAGGGTTGTTTTAATGAACCGTGCATTAGTTAGCATGAATTAAACAGTTATCTGCGCGGGATTAATGAAGACATAGCTCTACACTGCCGCCGTATCAACAGGGTGTTCACTCACAATGAGGTAATGTTCAAATGTATTAGTTTTTACTAACATTAGTTTGTGTCTAACGACATGTTACGTGAGACGTACAAACAATTGTTTCCATTTATTTAAAGGCTTACTTATCCAACACTAAATTTAAAAAACATCGTTACATTCTGCAATAATTTAAATCTATTTAATTTATATTTAATTTTAAATGTATAAAATAGTTATCAATGTAAGCTTTTGCGAATTAATCTGATAATTACAATGTGTTTAGTAAACTATATGTATCAAACACTAACATCCTCTATACTGGCATACCTTCAACAAGGTGCACTCCCGAAGGATCTGAATAAATTACACTGAATTTCAAAATTAACATTTTTAATCTCCGTCGAGATGTTACAAATAAATTAGAGATAGCGAGCTTCACGGACCAACTCTCATTTATATAACAGATTACATTGTTTACGATAGATTTAGTCCTTGTTAAATGATTTACAAGTTAATTGTAGTATTGTGCACTTTTATTATAACATTTCCTATGCTCTGGGGACATTAGGACACTCAAACCTACATACTTATTAAGGACGACTAATGTGTGTCTCATAATGATTCAGCTTAATTAATAACATGTTGACCACGAACGTAAGATTTAAGGAACTTAACTAACGTATAACGAATTGGATTAGTAAATGTAACAAACTATATTTTTATTCTAAAACATCCAGAAACAAACAAATAGACGTTATAATTGAATATAAATAGTTTACATTCACGTTAGCACTAACTGAAACATCCATCACTGAAGAAAACAGAACACAATTAAACAGTGGCCAGCGTAGGGTCCGATGGTCGGTCATCGGTGGTGGATGGTGGGTGGTAGGTGGTAGGTGGTGGGTGGTGGAGTGGTGACCACGACCGCGACACACTAGTTCCCATTATCGTATTTCAACCGTTCATTTGTCCCCTGAATCAGTCACCTGTTCATGTATTGTCTGATGTATGACCCCCCTTTATTGCCTGCCGTTTAGCGACCCCGCAGCGCTCATGGCATGTTCATTACTAGATAAATTTACCAGTAAAACAAACATTCCGCTTATTGTTTTCTCTTCAGTTTGATATATTTATCTATTTCGTTAACGTGAAAATTAAAAATTATGTTTCTTGACTTAAAGAGAAAAGTCTATGATTTAAAATAAATTGTGTGTCTTCTTTCGCACTTGATTTCTCTGGAGTCACAAATCTGGACATTTATTGGTTGATATTCGTTATATTTCACGTTGTTTTCATAAGTACAAACCATCAGCACCACATGTTAGCGTCGTCAGTCAGTCAACCTTTACAGTTTTTCATTTATAAATGTTGCATGTTGTGACATATATGTCATCATCATTTTGTATTAAAGATTATTAGTGTTCATTATTACATTAAAAACAGGTAACGTTCGTTTAAAGTACAAACTTATCCTAACTTTACCGTAGTGGCGACTTATTAACACTTACTTGGGAAGAGTAAGAATAAATAAATTAAGTCACTTCGATATCAAATTCTCGTCAACGTATTTTACGCACCTGCGCCATACATTCAAATGCAAATCCTTTCAGCTCCCGTGTTTCATTCCCTTTCAGAATTACACGCGTCAGTATTAGAGGATATTGGATTCGCTTCATTGGCGAAAGGAATTTAATTTTAGGCAAAAATTTCCAAATAGCAAATTACGCTAAATATTTATCCGCTACTCGAAACATTTTGCATTCAATATCGCTTCCTTCACTAAAATATACACTTGGAATAAGGATCTGTAGTTGTTTATTTTAATTCTCAACAGTTGTATCTTAAGCTCGATTTAATTATATTAAAGCGGCCATCAGAGCTATCAATGGAATACAAATTCCTGTAAAAATGGTCCAGTGAAGGCGTGCTAATAGTCCGAGAGCTAGCAAACTGCGCAAAAAGCACTTAAACTTTTCAAGGTGGATGAAGTTTTGTTACAACTTACCGATAAGAAGGAGCACTTTGAAAAGTATCGACTGTGGCTTTATTTGTTAAATTAAATCGAAGATACTAAAAAAATAATCTATTGTAATCTCTTATTTTAAAGCTAATAATGTTTTAAACAATAATAAAAGTCTACTGATGAAGATCCTATAAAAATAAAATAAAAATAAAATAAAAATATTGAATCTTACGTTCATTAAAGAATTGACTTACATTACGAAATAATACATATATTTAATTAAAAATAATGCGGATTACTTTTATTAATGTACTGATTTTCGGAATCGTTGTTTATGAAATTTATATCGATATCGCGGGGGTACGTCCCTAGCTCCCGAAGGAAGCAAACGAAAGTGAATTCCTTTCACCTGATAGAACGGTTATTAGCCAATTCGACAGTCATTCCTATCCTAATAGAGGTATAATAAAAGGGGCTTCTCTATTTTTCGTTTATACTACGGAAAGGTAAAAATCTATTTTATTCGCTTTGTTATAGTTATGTTTATTTGATTTGTCTTCAATAGTAATTTTATTCGGACAGAAAAAAATACTTTGTTTTATATATTATTTAATCTTAATTATAATAATAATCTCTTAAAACTGTTTTCGATTGCTTCAGAAACATCTCAATATTATTATTTTTTATATTATTATAAACAAAGACACATGTAACAAGCACATAATATGTACTTTATTTAAAAACACGTAAATCACTGAGCTGTTCAAGAGAAGGCTTCAGGAAAAAAGGTTAGAAAAACCGAATATGTTTCCGTTTAGTGCCACGTGTGGCTGATAGTGCGTTAATATTACAGGTGCACTTGATCTATGGCGCGGACGTGAGACACGGCCCATGTTAAGACCTCCAGCGGAATGCATTCGTTAAATAATGCTATACATTACTGGCCTGTTACTTACATACTGTGATGTGCATGCATATTAATATATAATAATACTTCAAGGTATGGCTTACAACTTTAAAATTTTTAGTACAGAATTGCTTTATTGTAAGTTGTCATTGATATAGTCGGAATAGTAATAATGATATGAACAGCACGGAATACATTAATTTGTAAACGTAGTATATATTCATTTAGTAATGAATTATACTTGAGAATTTTCTGTGAGCAAACTACACTAAAGAAACAATCTTCTAGAACCGTCTACCTCAATGTCCTGCAGATGTAAATATAAATTAAACTATGGTACTTCAAGCTTTAAAAATATACATTTACCAATGAAACTCCCGTTAATAACATTAAAACGCTCGGCCTTCACACCACACCACTTGTAGTAGACGTGTTACGAAAGAACACGCGAAATATTTGCTAAAACAACTCGTCTCAAACCTATCGCCTCCTAACGGCTGTTCTCATGATTTATGAATTTCAATAACTTTATTTTGATAGCATATTTTTTCTAGACGAACCTTACTTCTAATAAATAGGGCTTGTATTTTTCATGAACTAAACTTATTATATATATATAATATGAATATTGTTCATTATAAGTTATTCATCCCTCAAGGTGATTCACATTTTTTTCGCGTCGTCTTTCCAAAGTCCTTACGACACTTGGTAAACTTTTTTGTTAGACGGCTCCAAGTTTCAATTTTCCTGTCATTAAACGATTCTTAACGGTTCGGCGAAAAAAAAAGTGAGAAAAAACTGAGAACAATCAAAAATGCGTTCGAGATACAGAGGGGAGGCTTGTGATGGTGTTTTTAACGTCGCCAGTTAAAAACAGGTGTTGCTTTATACGTCTCAGACACATCGCTGATTGTCGAAAGATATTTCATGTTTTGACTGTACTCATAATCATAAGAATTAGGCAAGTACCAACCATAACTTACGAATGCAATTATAAAGGAGATTTTGTTTTCTTTAACTAAAAGAAACATTTATTTGTTAACATTCTATGTTAATAATGAAGATAATTAAATAATAAATAAGTTACTTACAATGTAAGTAATAATTAAAGAGAGTTTTGTCTCTTTGTCTTACAATTTTATGTTCTCAGCACCGGACTATTTACTAACAGAAGCATGAACATAATGTTATTTTAGTCGATAATATTTGAATTTTATAAAAAAACTTATGTGCTTAAAGTAGAAACTACAAAACTTACAAAGCACATTTTTCCATACAAGTTCTTATAACAAAATTAAATTATGTAGATTTTAAAACTTTTTATATAATACGATTTTTTTTATTTAAAAACTCTTACATAAATTATAGATCATATTCCATATATAACACAAATAATTATAAAATCCTTATTGATAAATAATAACAAATAAATCACTCACTTCAGTCCCATTACCAAAATTGCATTAGTTATAGAAGGTGTACAATGCATTAGCACCTCAAAGCGTCTTTGAAGTCACAGATGTAATCTCACTCCTACATGACGCTGACGAAATACGCTCAACTTGATATGTGCTTTACTACTAGATTATATCAAGAATGTGTTTTTTATAGGAGACGGATATTTTTTGACCATTATCATAGATATGTTACGCACCATTACCTAAATTAACAAATGGCATTTAAAGCGTGAAGTGCGTGACCGACATTATAGCGTGAATACCAATACCTGCTATGATTATTTAAATAAAACAAAACCATTCATCAAGGTCCTTTAGCCGATGATGATTCTGATTAAATATTTAAATGTATATAACGTCTAAGGACATTTTATATTGATGTTGTCAAATAACGTTTGTAAATTAACAAGTGGAGCATATAAGCAGGTGTGCACAATACACAGGTCCATATACCACAATGAAACTCCTTTTTCTGTCCTTTGTGGTTCCTCTTCTTTGATTAACTTTGATCTAGGTGAGTGCGAGTAATGGATTGTTAGAGAGATATCAAAGCCTTTACCTGGCGCCTTTTTGTTTTATCTGTTCGAAAATCTTCATTCACGGAAAACATTCACAATCCAACTCATTTATAGAGTTCGGACCCAGGAGTAAAACAAAATTGGCCGGAAAATTATGTTCATAAAAACCAATCACAACAAGAGTAGTGAATGGTCTCAATGAATAAAATGAAACCATACTCCTAAAACTCTTAAAAATCTACGCCATAGTTTAAATGATTTATGATAATCAATGGGAGATCAATGAAAAAAATTGATTTTAGATTTTTTTGCCAAAATTTGCATTGCATGATGTGATTAAAATTAGTTAAGAATTATCGAATTCTATAGAAGAAGGAAAACGGCTAGGGTAAACATCAAAAGGCTTAGCTTAACTTGTAACAATATGACATAAGTAACAGTATGAAAACAGTATTGGCGTCGTCATGTATCTTCTTCTACTTTAACAATAGATGAGAAGTAATTAAATAAATAAAAACTATAAATTAAGGAACCAAAAATATATATTTTTTATTTTAACAAAAACACTGTTAACGAAACCTACATAGCCTAATTAGTTTTGGTTTGTTTAGGCGGGGAGATGGGGAGCTG
>DVQP01003283.1:0-11054 GCA_018231745.1 Danaus eresimus
TTTAAAACTACATTATCCCGACGTTTCGGTTACTTTACAGAAGCCGTGATCACGGCTAATATTTAAGTTTCATTTAAGAGAAAGAAAGTTTAAATCAACAGATTTTCTTTAATGTGTATTTGTCTTACCATCCCATAAGGAATCCGGCAAGAGTATACGCCAAGATTCTTTCTGGTACGCTGGCTGTGGAACTGACGGTGCGGCTCGCGAGCTGAGCCCACAACAACCAGCAGATACCTGCACCCCCAGCAGCACCACCCACCACCATATAAACAGGAATCCTAGGCTCCGCTGGACAGTCACGGATGTACTGAACTCCTAAATGAGAGAGCACACGAGCTTACTTATGCTCTGAATTCCTTTTCATAGAACACAAATTATAAATTTATTTTTTATAAAATATAAACTTATTTCTGACAGAGTAATTGCAATTTCTGGGTGTCCTTTACCGGACATTTTCCTAAAACCGAGTATAGAACACTAAAGCCTGAACGAAATACTTCAAATAAAAAAAGTCCTAAATAATATGTCAAAAATGTAACGTCCTTCAATTATATTGGCTTTTGGAGTAAGGTGTAACCTAATAAATAAACACTGTTGACGATATAACTACTATGAAAGTTTATAGGTATTAATAAATCGTGATTTTCAGTCAGTATAATAAACACGCTACATATTGTTAGTTGTTACAGTGATTGAAATCCGATACCGTTGAACAGACTTTGTTATTACAATATGTGTTTTTATTTAATATGAATATTCTATATACCGCAGTAGCTGCCAGTCCATGATAATAATTATGAAATATAAAATAAATATCACACTATGAGAAAGGCTTTTTATAAATTTAAATATAGTCAATAAGTTTTAAAATTAATTCATTCAATCTATTTATCCATTCGATACAAATTAAAATTTCTTACCCCATTTTATGTCAATGGAATTAAAAAGAATCGTTAATAAAAAACAGATCTTGAAGAGTTTTTTCATTAAATGGAAGATCAACGATGTTTCACTGTTCCCGAATTATTCTAGATTGAAATTTATTATCTTGACATTGAGTGATTTCTATCGTTTACGCAATGTAGTGAGCTCTAAAGGATTTACTTAAGAAGATTCACCAAATTCATTCAACTTTTAAATATTAACGGTATCTGCCAACAAAAATGTTACAGAAAAAGTTTTTTTGGAATTAATGAAAAATACATCGCCAATATATACATAAAATTATGAGAATACATACTGTGGATCTGATAAATGAAGCCATTAAATAATTTATCTCCAGTGCTTAGGATTTACTTTTAAATTTGAAGCTACACCAGTCGAATTACTTAAGATTCATATTTATATTATATTACAAAGGTAGTTGTAACTTACCCATAATTAACATGATAACTGGCAGCGACGACAAGCAGGCCAAGAAGACAGTCATTACAACTGCAATAAATTTCATATATTATTCTTCGTTCATTTGCAATGAGACTTTCCAAATGTAAAAAAGCCTATTTTAAATTATAAGTGATAAATAATTTATGTGAGAAATTATTAAGCTTATATTTACTGACGGGAAAATTATAAGAACGTTACAGATATAGCAAAAGGTGTAGACTTCTTTCAACTATCATTTTTTAAATTAAGATATTTATTTTTATAATTGAAACTTAAAGGCAATGCGTTATTTGAATCCATTCAACACACTTGTTCTATTCATAATCCTAGCGGCTCTGCAAACAAAGTCGACGGTGCCAGAAGCCTCCATGTTTGCATCTTTCAACTGATAAGCAACGGAACCGTATGTGGTGAGACCCACTCCCAAGCCAAGGCCGCTGCGGTCACTGTATTTGGCTTGTTCTCCGCAAAGCCTGCGTTGTTCATCACCTGATACCTATTTAGTGATTGTTTAAAAATAAATAACTTGTTTATTTTACAAGATTTGAGTCTTATTTGGACAAAGAAAAATATTTGATTTATTTTTGTTATACGTATAAAACCTTACTTGACTAACGGAGCTGGAGGCTCTTCTAGAGCCAGTATCAGATAAAGCCCCGGTACCACTCTGTCGACCACCGAGAGATGCTCTGTAAGGTGACACACTACGGCCCCGATTACCTAAATAAATATATATCATATAATATATGTATGGATATACAACAATTTAATAACCAAATATTAATAGAGTGATTATTTTTTTACCCGCACATTGACTATCTTCACTAGCTCGTCGCTCTCGAGAAACTAAAGGCTCTTGAAATGTTAACGTCAAACTTCCTCTGGGACTAATCCTTGCTGTTTCAATGTCACCAGTGACTAAACTGCCTCTAGCACTTCTTTCAGATGGAGCAATACTACCTCTTGGACTTCTTTGTGAATCTGGTATCAAAGAACCTCTTGGACTTCTGTTTATTTCTGGACAATCTTTTCTCAAAGTTGAATCTGGAACTATGCTTCCTCTAGGGCTGGTTCGTTGACTTGGACCTAATTCCTTTTGAGTTCTTGCTGGATCAATTTGTATACTTGCAACCGAATGACGTGGGCTTCTACCAACATCTGGTACCAATGAATTTCTCGGCTGATTCCACGAAGATCCTTCTGGGACTAAACTTCTCCTTGGACTTCTAGCTGCTAAGTCTGGTGTTATACTATTTCTAGGACTTCGATTAAAATCTTGAGGATTAAGACTTAAACGAGATCCATATGCTTGTTCTACTCCTAAATTATTTCTAGAAGGTGCCAAACTATTTCTTACTAATGCAGTTTCAGGTGTGATTGAATTTCTGGCTGACCTACTTTCGGGGACCAGAGAATGTCTTGGACTTCGATGATAGGACTCAAACGGCGTTTCTGGAGCCAGACTGGCTCTGGGACTCCTTTGTGGAGGTGGGGGTTCAATCTCATCGTCTGTTTCGGTAGTTGCAAGAGACGCTCGTCGAGAAGATTGTGCAGAAGGTCTTGGGGACCTGGTCTGCGGTGAAGTTGCAGCACTTCTTGATGCCCGACGACGTCGAGAAGAAGATGTTCTATGTAGCATTTTTTCCAATTATACCAACATTTCCTTCGTTTATTTATAGTTGACGGGTTGACTAAAGAAAAAGAAAATTTAAAAAAAAATTAAATATCTAAAATTATATACATGGGAAAATTAGACAAGGTGGTAATTTTTTCTATTAGATTAATAATCAACAAAATTTCATGTTATATTTGATTGAAAAGAAAAACATGACTTTGAAGAGGTATTGAGCAATTTACTTTAAATATAACATGACCTTTAATCGAAAAGCTACTTCATAACTTGATGCTAAACTCTTTCATTGTAAAGTTTTAAGATTTTCTAGACAAAATAGCGACTTTATTATTTCTTTTATAGTCTTCCAATAAATTCAGTTGGCTTTTCCTTTAATATTTTAAAGTCGAACCGCAGACTAAAGTTAAAATTACTTTGTGGAACTGCATTAAATTCAGTGTGCAGGTAATACTTAAATAATATACAAAAAATCCATAATATTGATAATGTGATGACTTTAGGATTTAATTGACGGTCTGTCAATATCGGTAACATTTAAACCTCATAGCTGTAGTATTAGCTGTTAGCCTATGGCATCTGAAAATATAGAAATAGTATAATGTAGAAACTGAAAAAAAATGTAAGTTTTAAAACTTTTATAAGGAACTCTAAAAAATGTTTTATATGCTAAAGGAAATACGCGATACTTTAAAGATAAACTCATTAACTTGATAGAATTAATCATGTTGAAGTTTTTAATTATCTTTACGTATTTTATTTTGCAATAACCACTTAAACACCCAATAACTTACAAAGCTCCCTTTTTTTTACACTATATAAGCTTGATTGGGTGAATTTAATTGAGTCATTCATACACCTTAAAATATTTTTAATATTCTTTTTCCATGTCATATAAATTAATCTAGGAGAAAGCAGTGCATGAGTGCCTAAAATTATTCAATCACTATTTTGTTGCAATGTACCCTACTGAAGATATACATGCATGTTGCCATGGGGTAACCCGGTGCCACATTGTTTTAACGTAAACTATTTAAACAATTGCAAGGGAATGTTGTTTTTGACCCATTTTTTTTATTATTTTTAACAAAATACCAATAAATAAAGTCCTATGATATTTCACAATAAACAAAATATTTTCAGAGAAATGAATTTTTAAAGGTCCGAAAAATCACAAATTTGTGTACTTTCAACCAATGAAAAGTATACTAAAAAAGTAATATGTATGTAATATTTTTTTTTTATTCTCTATACAATAGTTGATAATATTAATAATAGATATTAATAAAGAATTTACTGTTTTTCATTGTTAATTTCGCGCCCATACAAGTGTGCGTTACTTGCGCTTGTCTAATATATATTTTTTTTATTTATGTTAACAATGGTATTTTATACAAATCTAGATATTTCTTCTTAAATTAACTATATTATCAACTCGAGTGACCTACTTTCTGTTTGATTATTTGTTTCTTTCCGAAGAGTTCTTGACGTTTCAACAGGCTCAGCAATAGACGATTTAAAATGTGCAAAACATTTTAAACCTTTGGTTATTGAAGTTTAATAATGACGTAACATAATTATAACTCTTCCTTACATTATGTGATTAAATTCTTTTTTATTGCTTTTGTATTGTAATTTCTTTTTCGCTTCTTTTTTCAGTGTATGTATACTTATTACTTACTCATAGTATTAAGATGATTTTAAGTGACTTAGTGCTTTCCTTTTATTATTTAATGTTCTTTGGATTTGTGTTTATCTCCAAGCAAGTTAGTCTTGAAAGTATGTTGTCAGTGTCGTATCACCTTTCTTAGAGGTTTTTAAGGGTTTACAGACGGATTGCGATAAAAATTGATGTATCATAAGCACAACTATTTACTAAATTATATTAACTAATAAGTGTCCTCATATTTCCTCAAATGCTTACATATTTCGTTTGCTCTTTATGCATTATACATAACAGTTATTATTTGTAAATTGAGGTCACTTTTCTTTTAAAAAAGCTAATTAACAACTAATAGAACATATCTCCACAGCATGCTCTGTGTTATAATCTGTTGCTATGATTCATTTATCATTTCCGTTATGTCTTCATACTCATACGTGTAATATGCCTATGTATGATTGATTAATATGAACCCCCAACTTTCCGTTCTAAAGCTGACCTGATTCGATGATTGAATCTAAAATAACAATCACGAAACCGATTAACCGCATCTTGTTTAACTATAAAATGGAACCGATTCCAATTAGCAACAATCCCGACCCTTTACAGTTCAGTGTATCGTGAATACCAACACTCTCGTCCACAGACCGTGCTCTACAATCCGTTACAACTAATCAAATATAACTCAGGAACAATATACTCAATTTACTTTAAGAAATATTAATTACTTAATCGAGAAAGTGCAGCATTTAAAGCTAATTATACTTTTAACTGAATTTCCAACAAAGCATTACTTTTTGTACGATTTCATTATTTTAAACGAAGATTCCGACTATGAAAAGAAAAGTAATAACACAAGTCGTTCCAGCAGTTTTTAAGTTTTACTTTAGTAAGAAAAATTACTAATAATTATAAGTTATTTTGTTACGATTGAGTTTAATTTATTAAGCAATATATTCCGTAGCTTCCTTTTGAATGTGATATCATAGATATGTAGATTACATTTTGTGTGCAGCAGATAGATGAGACGGGTTCCAATCTATAGAGTAACTTTATAATTACAATCTAAGATCTTGTGAGGGAAACTTACAATAGTTATGCATGCATATAAGTATTGTTGTAGATAGTGCAATTTCATTTATCTCCACTGCAATATTAATTAAGATAAATATCTACCACATCCCACACACAAGCTATATAGGTTTTGGTTAAATATTTTCCGTTATTATAACAAAGTTAAACCCAACTGTTTCAAAACGGACTAATTTGCAACTTGGTCGTGAAATCGAAAAGTTAATTGAGTTGCAACAACCCATGAGTAAACAAATTTAATTAATAACTCACTGATACATGGTGTTCACAAACACATGACCAGTTTGATGAACATTCCCTATGATTTTGTAAATTTAAATTAGTCAATTACAAGTTATAATATCTCATTAAAATATAGTCCAATTAACAAAAAATATCGTCGTTCATAATATTATTGTAACCAAATTAAAACTGTCTCATAAATAATGAAAGTAGTTCAATAGAAAGCAGATATTAAAACTTAAATTTAATATAATAATTGGAGTGTCAAGAAGTGCTGAAAAGGAATAAGGCTCGGTTTTTAATAAAGCAATTCGTAATTTAGAAAATGCGACGACGCGGTGTAATGTAATAAGAAGCAATTTAGTATTGGGAGAATAAACAAAACGCGAACGTAATATATTTAGTCTTCATAAAAATTTACTTTTGCAATTTAATAAAAGAAAAAAAAAAGATGTTATTAGAGAATTATGTTTGTAAGACTTTTCCACGTGATTACTAAACGAAATTGGTTTTATAACAGAAAACATAGAAAAAGTTATCGCGTGAGACGAACAATATTTTGGCATTACTAAATATCACGTAATAGTAAGTTACCACATAAAAAGATAAAGTTCGCGTGCGAAGCGCTCGCTCTGATAAATCGATGTGCGCTATTAACCTAGAAACTATTTTGTAAACACTTCAGGAACTATTCCGACTCTTATTGTAGATGGCATCTGTGCAGATAAATATCAATTACAACGAGTCGAGAAATACTGCCTTTTATAGGAAGTTAGAATCATTGGTGGGATATGAACAAACAGTTCTTATGCCGTGATCTCCTAGAGGTTTTTATTTTTAGTTACACATAATATATATACATTTTACATACACTAAAAGTTTAATAAACTATATAATCGAATCAGAGCTCTTATTTAATTTTAGCTTTAATAAGTGAAATGAATGCACTAGATTTAGTAAGCCATAAAGCCGTAACGATAAAGCGAATCCCAATTGAAACGAGCACTTAAATGTTAATGGTAAGCCTGCAAAATCAATTAAAGTTGAGAATATTGCGTCACATTAATGTCAAAATAAATGCTTTAATGATTTAACAATAGGACGAGCAATTCTCGTCTCTACCAACGACTTTTCTTACTGTGTAGTTTGGAAAAAATGGTCTCTAGCTTTATATTATAGACTTTGATGTTAAAGTGCTTGTAATTTTTAAATCTGCTCAGATGTATTTTTTTTATTACGGTAAATATTGTTTAACAAGAAAGAATGAAAGACCGAACAATTGCTTGAATGCCAAGTGACATGTGCTTCTGTAATATATATATATATGCATGCAGCCCGACCACAACAAAGCGACGGTATAATTGTAACTTTAACATCAATACAATTATTTCTTATTATCTTCTGACAAAATTTTCAACTAAATGTTTTTTTTTTTTAATGAAATTAAGTTGTGAGATTGGATTTTATGTGTAAAGTATTTGTTTTATTTTGTTCTTAGCCGAGATAGAATTGTTGTTTGGAATACTTGACCTATTACAAAAACACAATGTATTATATGGATAATTACATCAGATGTTTCAATAAAATTGAAATCTATATAAATAAATAAAATTATAGTGTCTGTTTGTAATAATGAATAACCGTTTTTTTGTCTGCCTGTCTGTTTGTTCCGGCTTATCTCTGAAAAGGCTGGACCGATTTTTACGGGACTTTTATTGGCAGGTAGCTGTCGTAATAAGGAGTAACTTTTACTTAGGTACTTTTTAGCAAGACCCGGATTCCCCAGCTCGAAATTATAACGCGTGAGTGGGAGGGCGCATACGGAGCTTAAAATTTTTTTCATTGTTATTTATTACTTTTCTTACGAAAACGGAGTCGCGGGTAACAGCTGGTTATCAAAGATGTCAAAAATGCAGTAATTTAATATCTAAGTTTAGTAAATTCAAGTTTACAATTATTTCATTAATTTTTAACGTGAAAAGATATCTCTTTCACAAACATTTATGTAATCAAAAAGGCCATCACATTATATTGATGGTGCTTGGGGATTATACAAAAGGTTTAATTTTATCTGTGATTTTAATTATTTTTTTTATATGATAAGTAACATGTAAGATAAGACGGTTATGTTGAAACTTATTATAATAATTTACTTTGCTACAATGTATGCTATTAATTGTCATTCATAACTAACATTGCACCAAATTTTTTGACTCATGTGTGACGTCATCGTGTTTCAAGACACGAAGCCCGAAGGTTTACGTGTTTTGTTTTACGTGTAGAACTTACGTTTAGATTAGAACCTACCTCGAAGGCAGATTTAGTATGTTAGTCATAAATTTGGCTAGGTAGACAGAGGAGCTTGGACGGTGGAGGTGAGCGTTTAACGCGAGTTAGATAGGCCATTAAACTTACGCCTGAGTCTCAAGGGTCTGGCACTATTGAAGCTCCCCTCCCTGCGACGTGATGGAAGGCATGGAATGCCGAAGACTTTCGTCTTTTAATTATTCGATATAAATGTAAAATGACAGGACTAGTTCTGAAACAATTTGACTGGGTTGTAGGATATATAAACTACACTACACGTGTTAATGTAGTCTCCTCTGGTTTCGGTTATGGCCTCGGGATATTTCAGTTCGAAATAGTCTATTACTAATCGTGATGTTTTGTTGATGGGTTTTCACTAATTTAACAATGAGACTCGAAACATATAATAAACAGCAGTATTCATGTTTTCCCGCGCTTTATGTATTTTTGTTTAGTCGCGTCGTAATGGTCTATAATGTACAGCCACTCTTAATGAAAGTAAAATATTATCATCAAATTTCACCACATTTTTTTTTATATTTGCATGTTTAAAAACGACATTATTTCAAATTATTTCCAGTCGCAGCCTCCGGATCGTCGCGGAGTCGTATGCCATTAAAGGACTGTGTTTGGAACAAACCTCCCTGCCTGGTTCCACGAGCCGGTACAAACAGGCTGAAAGGGAAACGGAAATGGTTATAACCTATATATTCATCGTTGAAGCATTTTATACTTATGTCTTTTGATATTTATACATATTACAAAGTATTTTTTTTATTAGCTCATACAACTATTTTTTGTCTATGGTTGATGAAGAATATTAAGTACATATGGACAACTTATATGTATGATAATTTTATCTTAATTAATCTGAATTCATCAAACTGTGATTCGCTTCTCTAGCTCTAAATAATTTTTCTATTAATAATAAAATCCTTATTCTTCTACAGTTAATCTATGGATATTTTTTCGTTTCATAATCTTTAATTTGTTTAATTCTAAAATGTCTGTATTGAATATTTAACTTCTGATAGTACAAGAGTAAATATGAATGTAATGTTTGACTAATGTGTTATCAAATAGATCCGCAGCTTCGAGGTATCGTCGGAGCTGAGCTTGTCGTACTTGCAGCGCTGCGGCAGCGCTCGAGCTGCTGGAGTGACGCTTGAGACGGCCCTGCAGCGCGCTCCGCTCCTACACATTCGGGCTGGGAGGCTGCACGCGGCCATCGACAGGTATTTATATATCATAACATTATATTCATTAATTTTATTTATTAGTATTTATATCAGCATCTCTTTTTTGAAACAAACATGTCAAAAGTAACCCTTTGACAGCTGTCAATCTTTGGACGTTTGACAGCCTGTTGACACGTCATTGCTACAACAGCCGTTAGGTCGGTCTAGCCAGTGGCTGGTTATGTTTAGTGTGGGAAGTGTTCCAGACCGGTCGGCATCATTTCTCCAGGGTGTGATCTGTTCCAAGGTACCGCGAGATGTTGACGGCGGTGGAGTCCTCGTCCACGCAGACCTTGCGACTGACCCTGGCGAGGCAGCTCGCGGAAGTGCTGATGAGAGGAGTCACGGGACAGGTCTTAGACATACATACCTAATGTAGCGTCTGAACGAGATATTGCTCAGATTAGAAGCTTTTGTAGTAAAAATATTTTCGTGTGCCTTGTAATTTGCTAATTTATTGTGCGACTAATAAAAAATATTTAGATTACTGGCATCATATAAGTCCTCACTTTCCTCGTCAAAGGCCGTTCATTTCAATACAATATTTATTTCATTTGTTATTTTTAAGAGGTTTTTTCATGATGCCAATACGTGTTGGTGATGTGTCCAGGTGTACAAGGCGCCGGCGCGGCCCTTGGATGGAGCGAACGAGGGACCTTGGAAGCCGAAAAAGTACACCGCCATCAATCAGGTCGGCTTACATTGACACGAGCTACTGTTCATACTTAAAATATAGCTGAAAAATAAATCACCAACAAGGAATAAAACGAGGAAGATTTTAATGGATTGTCATGTCAGAAGAAATAATTCTTCTTCAGAATTTTAAAAAAGAAGTTGAAGAGTTTTCTTTATTTTTAAATATTTAAATAAAATGAGTTGGACCATTTAATGTGTTCCCCGCACAGAGCGGGAGGGCGCTGGCACTGACACAGCTTTGATAGGGATCTGTTTGAAGCGGTCAGGTCGTACGAGAGTCCCGAGACGGTGGCATTCTGATACATGTATCTCGCTTAACTTGGTTTATGCGAAAAAAGTTTAGAAATAAAATTTTATATTTCATTATGGTTTAGGAACGCCGTCATAGATTACAAATTTATGCTGTGAGGGAACGAGAACAAGACTAACGGACGGGCTGAAGCGGACGTCGCGTTAATGTAAAGTTACGAACAGACACCAAAACACCATGGCTCTGTTAATGTTTGTCCGCGCAGAAACCTTGCTCGCCTTCTTAATCAGATATTGAAGCCTATATCATACTAATGATCTCGTCTGTCCGTGATCGCGGGCGCTGCAGAGTGACAGAAACCTCGGAAACATGTTGTCTAAAATAATTGAAAACGCGTAGTAATCCGAAAATATTAGATTCACCAAAGAATTAACTCGCCAAAGTCTTAGATGTCATTACAAAGTGGACCTTCCATATACCAGTTCGTGCCGCGCAACGAGCACGAGGAGGCGGTGCTGGTGCTGCTGGTGGGCGAGGCGATGGCCGTGAGGGACGCCGTGCTGTCGC
>DVQP01003284.1:0-11054 GCA_018231745.1 Danaus eresimus
ATTATATGTCATATATTTATTATTATTTAATTCATTGAATTTCTTATATTTATTTTTTTGCGTAGGGCTGCAAACGAGCAGAGGGGTTACTTGAGGGGCAGTAGTGCCCTTCGCCCTCGGACATCCGCAACATAGATGTTACAGATTCGTTTACAACTTTGTTTGTTGAGGAAAGGGAGAAGTGGGAATAGGGAGACAGGAGGAAAAGGTGGGAACAGCCAAAGGGCAACTGACTCTTTTAGTCATCAGACATTCTTCATCCCGATCCTCAGCGAGTGTGTATTATTTTCCCCGTGGAGTCGGTCCATGTTCGCGCTGTAGTAATTTGATCACAGCTAGGCTCTATTATCTCCAAAAATTATTCCTAGTAACCCTTTTATTTGAGAACAGCTCTTATTATGTTACTTCACACCAGATAACTATACTTCAACTGAGTTTTGGCTCCTTGAATTCTTGTGTAGCCAATATTGACTGTCTAATAACATAACATGGACTAATGTTTGTAGCATTTCTTTCAAATATATATGGTCTGGAAGCTTTATCAGATCATGTAGATTTTGTATGGACATGCCGAAAAACTATCGTCCCTTTTAAAGTTGCTCTCATTGAATAGATCTTGAAGTCCTCAAGAATACAAGATGAATTCACTTTTACGAGAATAAAAAGGTTTTTACATAAAAAGGTTAGCTTATTTTAGTCATGCCAAGGTTATGTAACGACGCGGGATGAATGTCGTCGAACAAACTTACAGATTATATGTTATCGAAAAAGCACCATATGTATGTGAGATAAGATTAAAATTTGTTTAACATTTGCTTAACCAAGAAATTTTAAATGCCAGAATATGGAATGTTGTGAAACATGCAGAAGTTAACTTTTGTGTCAAAATATTCGTCCTAAGTCAACATTATAAACAAACACGTCTAAATTTTTTGAACCTTTTATCTTTTGGGGATGATGCGCTTCGATTCGTAAATAACTTATAATATATATTTTTAATTATAAAAATGATTTCTATGAAAGAATTTATATAATTCAAACGGTTCATGAATTTTTTTGTAAAATCAATGTATTTACTGAACTTACACTAAATAAAAAAATAATTGCCCTGGGCAAAAAAATAGTTTATATGACAAAGAGAAGCATTTTGCAAAGGAAGTGGAAAAAAATGACCACACAAAGTGTTTAGAACCATCCAGGGATACGACCTTCAGGAATGAAGAAGATGACAAAGAAGAGAAGGCATACCTTCTCTAACTCTCTTGATCATAATTAAGACAAATTTAGGACATACACATGGATTTTTTTTACTTTTAAGCAGAGCTGTGAGATAAATTTTCTTATTTGTTGACTTCCTTAATAATAAAGTTTGAACTATTTTTTTACAGCGAGAACTTAGGCTCTAGGAAATAAAAACGGCATTATCTCATCTAGCTTGCAAGTTATGGGTTAGATAGTACTATTGTTTAACTTAACATTACAATAGAAATTAATTTTAAATTTGGTAAGGTAGAGAGAGGAGTTCGGACGGCGGAGGTGAGCGTTACGCACGTAAGATAGGGGTCCCTTAAACCTACACCTGGGTAACAAGTCCCGGGAACTGTTGAAGCTTCTCGCCCTTCAACGACGGACCCTGCACCAGCACGGTGTATCCATGGAATGCTGAATAGTTATCGTCTCGGTGTTGTCTTGCATTAATTATTTAATACATAATTACATAAATTCCAATCGTGTTAATGTGATTTTATTATTTATATTACTTATCATCTCCAACCAGCGCTGGTTTAATACTCTCTCGTATTATTCTACATTGAAAACGTTCTTGGTATTTTCATAAATATTTAACAATATTTACCTCAAAGAAAACTAAACAGTATGTCCTTTCAAATGTACATATATAAATTTTGTATGTCAGAAACGCCAAAGTATGTGTTATTAGTTTATGATCCAAACAGTTTATTTAATGTGTATTGTAAATGTTGTTTGTTTGAACAAATAAATACAAAACTTGTAATCGATTTATGAGACTTTCGCGAGTTAACATTGAAATTAAACTAATATCTTTCGGATTTACTACGCGAACTGCGGTCAGATGCACGACCGATGTTGTCTTATAAGCAGACATTTAACCGATAACTTGTAGTATTTTGCATGGTGAATCCGAAAAATATTAATTAATTTGTAATAATTTTACAAAAATACTAGATTGTAAATAATTTTAGGCCCGTGAACAAAAGCTTATTCATTATATTAAAGTTATCTATCGTCTTTCAGTTGTCTCTATTTATAACTTTTATCTATAAGTTATTGTTTTATCTATAGCTTTCTATACCTAAATTATTTTTATGTACTACACGTAAAGTACATGCTATTCTATTTTATTCCGTTTTATAACAATAACTCTACTTATTTAATAAGAAAAAATGTCACTGATTCGAGTTGGTACAAGTCTGAATAATAGAGAGACGTGTCAAAACATTCAAAACCACTTCGTATCATAATTCTTATACTAGCTGTAACACGCGACCCCGTCTGTGTGAAAAAGCCTCTAACACGCGCGTGATGATTCTTGACTCTGTGATCGTGATAAAAAGTAGCCTAAATTGCTCCTCCTACTAGCTACCTGCTAATAACAAACACGTCAAAATAGTTTCAGCCGTTTTAGAGATTAACCGGAACAAACAGAGAGAGATAGAAATTATAAATTTAAATTATTTTTGTCCATACTAACTTATATAAGTATTTATATTATAGTGAATACGGTTACTTCAATATTGCTTCAAAACAGACATTCCAATTTTATGTATATACTCGTAGATGTATAGTTTTAATTGAATTAATATTTTCTATTTAAGTCAGCATGTGTACATAATAATTACGCGTAGTATCAAAAAATAATAGTTCGCTATCAGTAAAAATATCATCATAACAAAATAGTATATTGTACATAGAACAAAAACGGTCACAAATAAATCGTGGCAGCAGGCTATTTGTGATGCGGGCTATGTCAAGAAATGTTAATATTGGAAGGGTCATTACATGAATTATGCACATAGATCTTTATAGCGCAACTTACAAGTTAAGTGTTGACTTAATACATCATATTTATATATATATATAGTTGTGAAGCGTTTACTATATGCGGACAGACGGATAGACGTACGGTGTAAAAATCCCACACCAAATTGTACTAAATAATTACCAAATTGAAGCTCATTTTCTTTCAGCTTATGTTATTAAAAGCATTCTCCTTTCTGTATGTTACTAATGGTATAAGTATACAATATTTTCCAAATGATGGCAAAGCCCAAAATAATGGGACTGTATTTATTTTCATGACTGCATTTTAAAACATTAGAATAAAGCTGTCGCTTCGTACAATCTGTCACAATTTGTGTCGCCCATAACTTTTTATTAAGTTGAAAAATCTGTGTTATCAGGTTTAAACTGTGTTTTAATTTTATTTTTTATTTATATTTTTATACGCATTTTTGTGGCGTTTCATGTTATGCTTAAGAATTTTTCTTTTTACTTATGTTATGAATGAAAGTTTGTAAGCATGTTTGCACATTTATAGCTCTTTCACGAAAAAGTAAGTTTGGTTCAGTTTTATAGTAAAATAGTATAAGCATTAAAGGTAAAGATAGGCTGGAATATGTCCGGAATTTCCGTGTAATACATGCCTGATCACGGCATATATTAAAACGATATCTTTTTCTGAAAGCTAGTTCGTGTAATTCCTTAACAATTTAAGGCCAAAAACTAATAATATACACAAAATACATGCGCATAATTTTCGTTTTGAAGTAAATTCCATATGTAACAAAAATATCGTCCCATCACCCCAAATTTTAATAACAAATAAACGTTACAAAGTAACCTTAGACGGGAAGTCCTTAAGAGGAATGTATTCTTTGAACCAAGGCGTCAAGAAATTAAAGAAGGGAAAAACTTTTTGAGAAATTTAACTCCGAAAATTTCGCTCGGAGAAAGGCAAAATTTGCGCCAAGTCCTTCAACTTTAACAAACAATGGAATAACAAGAAATTTGTCTTGAGTTATTCTAATTAACAATGTAACAAAGAAAAATATAATCATTGATTAATTATGAAGTTAAACTAAGTTCGTTTATTGAACGAAGTGTTGTGTTTAACGTGACCTTTTATTTGGGACGTATTTAATTTTTAAACAGACTTCAAAAAGGTGAAGTGAATGATTGGTGGAATACATGCTCTACATGTAGCAATTTTATTAAAAAATTGTTGTTGTTGTCACTTTTCATCCACCACCATCAGTTAGTTTAAGGAAATTGAAACTTATTCGCCCCATTGATAGCCTTTTCTATTCGGCCTGAGTACCAAACTAGAGCAACACCTAGAGTCTTAAAGGAACATCCAAGGGGGTAGAGACGTGGATTCTTACTATTAACGATAAGAGACTGACATATGGAAATGTGAATTGGGATCTTTCAGATTGACTTACTTGTTCTAGATGCTTGGTGGGACATTCAGATGAGGTTTAATTTTGACTAAGTCAGTTGCCGAGTAACTTGAGAAGTAGACGGACAAGCTCTTCAAATGTTTTGAAAAAGTTTACAAATGTTTTATGTTGTGTAGTCTGTTACGTGCGCGCAGCATAATCAACTATAAATGAACATCGCATACATATGTATAAAATTTCATATTACAAGTGACGTTGCTGACTCCGCGGAACGAACATCACGTCGTGTGAAACAGAAGATTCCTGATACCACACAAGCAAAGGAATTTGATTGCTATCCTAAAATCGGTGCAATTATGTAGCCTTAAGTATAAGTTTTAATATGTAATACTTATTATAATATACATATAAGTAAGTTTCGTAGTTTCCCTGGAACCTCTGGTTGCCACCCTATATAATCTTCTTATACGTTTTGGTTTCTGAATAGGATGCATTTTCTCGTGGAACTTATTGCTTGCAGCTTGGTGGTAGCGTCAGCAAGTAGTTTCCGCCGGCCTACAGTCTAGAGAAAGCTGAAGGCCGAAAGAAACCCCTGCCGAAAACACACCAAAATTCTTCAGTCTTCTCTTCTTTTTCTTTCCTGATTA
The DNA here is from genome assembly GCA_018231745.1 of Danaus eresimus. Taxonomy (NCBI): domain Eukaryota; kingdom Metazoa; phylum Arthropoda; class Insecta; order Lepidoptera; family Nymphalidae; genus Danaus; species Danaus eresimus. Next base: position 5,087 of record DVQP01003284.1, read on the forward strand.
CCATCATACATATATTTCGTTTATCAAGAACCATATCTTTGGAATTTATAATAAATAAATTACAATATACTGTTTAAAATATAAGTTTATTAGTATCCTATACCGAATGTTATGGGGCAAAATAAAAATGGGACTTTAATGAGTGAGATGATAGTTGTATGTTGTTATAAGGGTTCTAATTTTTATTTGTGAAGATGCCTTTTGCTTAGACAAGAACATGGTGATACAATGTTAGCGACATCCCGTTTCGAGGACTCAAATTACCTTATAAATACAAAATTACGCATGTTAATAATATATTGACTATTTATTGTAAAACTAGTTTTTGTCCGTGACTTCATGTCCGTCAATTTCAGAATTGGAAATTAATAGCTGGCAAACTCTGTTCTGGCTTTGAGGTAATAAACAACTCTATTTTGGATTTTATTAAGTTTTTTTTACTTTTTAATTCCAAATTGATGAGAAGCGTCCTCTTTCCGTTTTATGGGCGTATACTAGCTCACCAGCAATTTTCAGTCAAATTCGACCAGCCGGATTGAGTTAGAAATATCATAACTAACACAACTTTCTTATATATATTAACGTTACAATTAATAAACTAAACTGAATTGATATAAAACTTTTTCTTACTTTAAGTGACTTTTTTCCACAGATTAAGTATATGAATATTTTGATATGTGTGTGTATTTTGGTGTTAAGTTATAAAAGTTGTGACATTTTTTATGTATTCCTTACAGTATCTAAAGGGTTTAATTCCAGGCAATTGCAGGTTTCATGGGTCAAGGATAATTTTGCATATTTCAGGCTATAACCAATCTTTGTGATGAATTCCATGCATTCAACATAAGGCACTCGGCTATCGATCGATGTTGATTTTGCGAGATAGTTCTACCTAGGGAGTTAAAAGCATAGACAACAGCTAGACTACACTCAAACCACATTTGAAGTAGACATTACAAGGTCTTAAATTATTTTTATTGAATAAAATAACGCTTCTAGCCTCGGAAGTTAATTTAAATTTAAATTTATTTTATTTCAAATATTCTTAGATTATCCATACGGTATTTTATGTTTATTGTAAGTTTGGTTCAAAGAAAATAAATTCTTCTTTGATATTGATATTGAAAGCTAAAATATTGTCTAGCAAGTAATATTACTTTGGATCGCCTTCGATATTACAAGCGAACATTGGATGAGAAAAGAATTACGATGTGAATATTTCTTTGGTTAGAAATTTATTTATATTTATTTTTCATATTTTCAATGAATAAGTTGAGAAATATTTTAAAATTCCATTGTTTTGTAGTATGATCCATGTGTTTGTAGTAATCATAGTAAAAATAAGACAAAATTAATCCTCTTTACTTGTGTTGTTATCTCATCTGCAAATAGTTTAGGATTTTTTTAAGTGTTACTACGCCGATACGTTTTTCTGTGTTGGACGGAAAAAAGATGAAGAAGCAATTTGTACTATTTATTACTGGTAAAGGATGTGAAAATATTTTTATCGTATAACTACTCACTTCAATCCCGCGACGATTTCCATCGCACCGTTAAAATTTCCAATATTCCAACAGGTCAAGGCCACTCTAAGGATGCATGCGAGGGTAACCTTCCTCTCCTCAGAGGAAGCCTGGCTCAGCACCAGCTCTGTCACCCACGCTGACACCTGAACACAAAAACTTATTTATTTACAGCTTTCAATGGGTCAATTTAATTAATACCAATTACTTAACTATCGCGAAATAATTATAACTATTTATTTTAGGTTAAAATGCCAAAAATGTTATACAATATTTATGGATGGATAAATAAAGTCTACTAAATTTTGCTTCTGAAGTTGGAAGGTTTTTTGATAAGGGAATTTATCGAGTTTTAGACACTCGGTAGAAGAGGGACGTCTGTTATGAATACAATTATCAAGTTTTAAAAAGAATAAAAATAGAGTGTTTTAAATTTCAATATCAGTTTTAGAGAGCACTTATTTTATAATTTAGACGTCTAATTTCATTTAAAATTTATGTCAAAAATGCTTCTTAATTTTTGTGTATTTCTTAAAACAAGCAAATTTTTATGAGTTATAATTATAATGGAATTTATTATAGAATTTTCATATCTTTATATCTGAAGTAGGTGGATGTGATAAAAGTAAGAGCATTGTCCACCCTCCCACTCTATTGTGGGCTGGCGGATTACGAATCATAGACTTATATTTAGATTTTTTACTAATAAAAAAAATTGATTGCAGAACTTTATTATTTAAATAATTACAAAACAATGTACATATACTGATTTTATAATTGGGAATTTTGTGTATATGTTTATTAGTTGATAACTCAAAAACTATTGAACTTGAAAATTGATTTAAAACATTTGGACAAAGGACACATTATGTAATATGTTAAAATAGCTATACTGGTTCATAGTTAACAGGATAAAAATAAGATTTTTTTTAATAAAAAAAAAAAACTCACCAAATTACAATACATATATGACATAGAAATAACAAACAAATAAGACCTTTGATGTATAAAAGTAATTCCAAGAATATTTTGAGCTTAAATTATTTTAAAAGTTAATATATAAAGCGTATCTTCCATGAAACCTTTCATGAAAGGGTTTGGAGTCACAAAGGGAGCACTCAGAGATTACTATCCAGTTTTTCACACAAAAACAAATTGTTATTTAAATAAATAAAATATCCAAAATGAAGGGTAGTGGAAGTTATTATTTATTGTATCAAAAATCTGTCAGTGAAAGTTCAATCAAAATCAGTCCAATTGTTTCAGCGACAAGAGAGACCAAACAGACAGCATGACGAAACGGTGAGATATGTTTTCTGATTTATGTATCCTATAAGCATCTGTTAAGAGTAATAAGCTGCTATTTTAATGTCACAAAGACGAACCAATTTTATTTGTTCGTATGCATATCGTTGTGTAAACAACAGTTCTCTTTGTAATACAGTAATTAAAATTTTTTATAACAAAAGTTGGAGAGTCTCCAAAATTTAAGTTGCTTTTCAAGATGACCCATTTAAGAAGTAGTTTTTGGCAATATGGTCTAGTAATGTTGATAAAGAATGCAGTTATTCCCAAATTCGTAGGGAATTTTGACTTCTGAATGACTTTTTGGGGTTATTCTAATTTTTTCTCTAAAAAGACTGGGTGAATTTTTATATTGAATGTAAAGTATCTGCCACTATTAAGGGACAATAAATACAAAATGATTAGGCATTGCATTTGACAAGGAATAGGAACTAAGCAGTTTTTAAACAAATTCTAGATAACTTCCAAGTTTAAATCTCTCTAGGTATATTCATTGTACATAAATCAAAACTTTGAACAGGCCATAATTCAATAAGAAATAAAATAAACGTGGTGTAAATATAACATTATATATATTTAATATTAGAGAGAATATATCACGTAGACGTGTGCTACGTGCTACGATACACGCTACGCTAAGTGCTACGAGTTGTGCTACGTTATAAGTTTCGCTTTTATGAGGGAAACACCTGCAATACATATATATGTATATATACATATTTATAATTTTACACTTATATGATAATAATGATATGTATTTACATTATAATATGTTTATAAACAGACTGTATAACATATTGATATAATTAGATAAATTATATATTTTACCGAATAAATATCTTATGATGAAAAAGCCTTTTTTCAGCTGTCGTAAAAAAAAGGTTGTGTAGTCTGTCAAAAATTCCGCCCCTCGACTCATCTGGTTGAATCAAATTTCGTAGAAGGCTTTTTACATAAATATTCAAAACGTGTTTAGCTCACACAAATGCAATAAATCCAAGCGTAGCAATCACCGGCGCTATAATTCTTATTTGATTATTATATCAAAAAATAAATGAAAGATACATTTATGCATATATATACGGATATATGCTATATGACACCAATGTATAAGGTTTATATATAAGTAATATATTATAAGTAAATAAATAAGTGCATCTAGAATTCTTGTGTGTTAGTTGTTTGTCCTTTAATAAAGTTTTATAACTGGTTTGATTCCTTATCAAGCATATATATATAGTAACGTCTGTTTGGATACAATGAAACTTTTTTATCTGTCCGCTGTGTGTATGTTTGGTTGCGCTGAAATCTTAAACGAATCAACCAAATTTGTTGGAATTTATTGGAGCTGATCTAAATAGAAATGACTTAGGATTTTGTTTATTAAAAGAATGTTATTTATTTTAATTATTATTCATTTGCATAACAAAAATATAATAATTCTCCGTAACAGTCGCTGATAGTATAACAAAATTTTAGATTTTATATATCTATTTGGATATAAGACAGACGAATATAAAATACTCCTACGACGTATAGCTATAGAAATTTGCTATAGAAAATTACAAAGAACACCGATCTTGGTACGCTACGGATATTGAAAAATCAATCCGCAATTATACCTAAATGTTAACTTGAACTCCTTATTTATTTAAATCCTTAATCCATAACAGGAAGCCGAGGGATTATCAAGCCGGAACTCTAAGCATCTGAGTTATCTAAGTTTACGCGAGAAATGTTTTAAAATGAAAAAACTTTTATAACTAACAAGAAATGCTTATGAAACTGAAGCAGACTTTCCATATTTTATGAGACTATCAGAATCAACTGCGACTTCTCTCGCGTTTTATCTATCTGAGATAAGTATGAAAATTTTATGTTATATGTAGCTATCAAATTACAACGGATTGAGTTGGCTTAGTGTACAGAAAAATGTTTTTTATAAGTTTTATAAGGATTTTTCATAAATACTATAATTTTTAAAAGGTTATCTCCTCGCATCACTCATTGGCATAAATGTATTTAAATTTAATTCCATAAGTGTCCAGTTTTAAATACATTTGTCAAAGAGATAATTTTTAAATCTAGTCCCACGATAACATTAAAACGACCTTGGACCATCAAATTAAACTGACGATTTGTTTGTTAAAACTAACAAAAAAAAAATAACGTAATAAAATATACTATTATTATGAGCGAATATAAAAATTATATTTAGGTTTAATAACACATTTAGAAATGTATGTATGTTTTGTGTGCCCGGGGTCTTAGCATAAGTTTGTTTTTTCAATGATGACATTCATGTTTTTGAACGGATGAAAGATTATACTAGCATCACAATGACAAATGACATTTCCTTCACAGTACCTACACAAGATTATAATTCGTCCAACAGATAAAAATGATATTGGCAAATGAAACTATGGTCCAAAAAACTACATTTATATATTGTTGGCATGAGAATTCATTTTCACTTATCAGGTTTTTATATGTTTTACATAATTCTACTGTAAATATGTATGTCACTGACACTGAACTCATCCAAACAGCTTGACCGATTTGAATAATTTTTTTTGCATTTATGTAGTGCCCCAGACGGTACAGATTCACAAATTAGGTCGGCAGATGGCGCTGCAGTCGCTATCTAGGTTATTTAAATTAAAAAGTATGCAATTACAGTGTGTTTTCTTCTAACACGTTATACAATACATATATAACAAAACTATGTTATCAGCAGTTTTTGAATACATATGTAGTTTCATTTTTACTTTCAATTTTGATACATATTACATTTCTATCGTTTTTAAAAATATAGTCTCAGTCACAGTCTATATTTATAGCGTTAATTAACTCATAAAAATCTTTTCTACGCTCTACTCTTCAACAATTGTGTGGAATTTTCTGATAGATTATTAAGACTCTTGTCTTTTTCTTATTTTATAACTACATTACTTTTAAATTTCACCAAAATCTGCCCAATAGTTTTTGTATGGTAAGGTAACAAACACCCATCTCAAGATCTCGGGTACAATATTAGTAGATGATTATAAAAAACTGGAATTAGATACACATGATTTGTCGGTAGATGTTGTCTTGACGACGTTTGGAAGTAGTACAAGCTCCCCCAACGCCAAAACCTC
>DVQP01003285.1:0-11053 GCA_018231745.1 Danaus eresimus
TTGTAATTACCGCAATCAAATTTAAGGAAAAAATAATTCTATAATAAAGTATTTCGTACCTGAAGAGATTGCTAAAAAACTTCCAAATGCTCTGTTTGCTTTTCTTATCCATAGATGAGTCGGCCCTACTCGCTCGCACCATCTCCGTCCAACGTACAGCGTCTTGAAGCTCCATGAAGCGCTCCTAATGAAAAAACAATTTTAATACGCTAATAACTAATATGGTCTTAAATGGAACTAATATTTTCGGATAACTGTGCCTTATTTTATTATTTGTATACGTCGTCTCATCATATATTGAATAAAGCCATCTAGTCTGCCCGTGATCACGGTTGCTACAAAGTAGCCGATACGTCGGGAGTATGTAGTTGATATAAATAACACTAAATTAATTTTCGTTATAGTGGTCTTAATCCTACCCGAGACTTCTATAGTTTAAATCCTTTACTTCGTTTGTACGATATGCGTTACGACGAAATTATATTAATTTTCATCCAAAACATAATGAATCATTATTATCTGTTCTATTATAAATGATATTATTTTATATTATATGAAAATTGGCTAGTTTGTTAAGGAATACACTGCATATAATATGGTGACAGGAATGAGGCTCTTAAACGAGTGGTCATTTATAAATAAAAATTCTTTACATAATTTCCAATAAGGACTGATACACTCATTCTCTTAGATATTTTAACTGTCAGATATTAAGCAACTCTTTCTTGCTCTTTAAATGAAAAAAATATATATGAAATCTTTCCGGGTAATGAGGCTCTAAATTATGGAACTTCAGAATGAAATATATGTAGTCCATATGTTATTTTGATGTCAAAAAAATGTTACAGAAAAATATTTTAAGACATACATCCTCATATACCTAAGCTTTTATAGACCATATTAGTAAGATGTAATGTTTATTTTTTGGTTTAAATATATTATGTAATATCTTCAATACAACCAACCTTATACTGGTTCCTCTCCATGAGAACTCTTGCCATCTCCACGCGAGTGAATTTGCGACGTTGCGCCATTGGTACGTCCGCTTCCTCTTCCGCTTCCGCGCCCGCTCCGCTACCCGCGCTAGTTATCACCGTCTCCTTTACATGAACATTTATATATTAGTTTTCTGTCGTATACTTTAATTCTATTTCTACGGAATACAATTAGTTTGAAAAAAAAATATATTATACCATAATTTCCTCAAAATCCTATCACACTTGTCAATTATCGATTGACATATTAACAGATAACTCAATACAAACAAATAATTTCATACATATGAACACAAAATATTGTTGAACACAATATTTTAGATAGTATTAAAGTTAGGTTAGGTTTAGATAGTATTAAAGTTAGGTTGGTAGTTAGGTTAGGTAGTTAGGTTAGATCACCTTGAGATGTCTGAGTTCTTCTTCTAGGTGTGAGACCCTGTCCCTGAGTCTCTCCCGCGCCGAGCTCAAAGCTGCTACCTCCTCTCTCAGGATCTCCTGCTCGCCCGTCAGCTCGTCGACCTTCACTATAAGGTCATCCTTCACCACATTCAGGGCGTTCCTGTTAACACAAACATAGAACTTTTCATGATGAATTTAATATTATAAGCCATATTCATTATTGTCACCATTTTTTGACTTAATTTGCAAGTCATTTTGTTTTAATGTTCGTTTAAGTATTTGGACACATGAAACTGTTTAAAGACCAAGATTGAAGGAATCACGAATACACATATTGTATACATCATATTAATTATTATATCTTTTTTGATAATATTAATTTATCAATTATTTAAGAAAATTAATGAAGACAGAACTAAATTGATCCAAAATAAAATAAAGTACAATATATCTTCTATGAAACATTTAACATTCTGTATTATATACTCACTTAGTCGCCAGCAGTTCATTATTCTCCAAAATTAGATTCTCAACTTCCTTCCCCATACCTATACATTAAAATATAATTGTAATGAAAGAAGAGACACAACTATAGAATGTTTACCGCAAAATAACATGAAAATTACACAGTTTAGTATTAACAAAGACAATTCAGCCATCGAATACTGGAACCTAACGATAGTATCCAGAAAAAAAAATACAAGATAAATTACAAATAGGCACATTGAATTGAAACAATAAGCATCGACAACAGCTGATTCAGATCCGACAATGACATTCAAATTTCGAACATGCACAATGAAATAAACAATATATAAGAAGCTTACATGATATTAAGCGGGAAAGGATAATTAAAATGATAACAAAAACCAAAATATAAACTTACCAAAGTAGTTATCGTTAACTGCTTGACGAGATTGTTAGAGCATGGAAATAGAATAGTGCAAAAATTAGTTAATGCAATTAGTATAGTTTTATAACATTTATGATAACGCAAATAAGAATAAAATGAGCGAATGATACAGGGTGATCCATTACCTGAGGACGCGTACTCCCCTGGGTGGACCCAGCTGCCTGAAATCACATAATCAATGTTTATTATATGGCTTGTACATCAATATTGATATTAACTACACATATCTTAAATCTTAAAAAGTGTGATTTGTTATTCATTTAAGCAATAAATTATGATATAAATTTAAAAGAATCTAAAGAAAAATTTAAATGGGTTAATATAATGTGAATATGTATAACCAGTAATGTCCGCTCCATCGTCCCCCTCCACGCCACCGTCTGTGTCGTGGAACGCCAGCTCTTGATACAGGGTGTTCCCGCTTCGTTTCTCACTCTTGGTCTGCGAACGACCAGCTGGTGCTTGAGGAGTTACCGGGGACGTCGCCTGTCATAAAAAATAAAATAAATTGAGGTTTCCTTCATTAAATAAGTGAAAAAAAAAACTAGCAAAACGATACTAGAAATACGACATTAATTTATTATCTTATTACCATCTTACAAAATAAACCACAATTCTGAGACCTGTTGATTTGAAAAAAAATATTTTTTTAACCCTACAAAACTTTTTACTTTGCACACAAAAGGCGTCATGAAAAAATAAATATGACATACATGTGTCATAACGCAAAAAATGAATCGCACCTTTATGAGCGTTGTAATAGCGATAACTATAAAAACAGTGTACGGTTTGGAATGCTACCAGTGTACGTCTATGAACAACAGAGACTGTGTGTACAACGTCAATCTGAGTTATCTGAGACCATGCCAAATACTAGAGGCCATGAATCCGGTATGTCGTTTCATATACCAGGTGCAGCTCTTCACTGAAACTAAGGACGTCACAGTGGTAAGGGAGTGCGCCTACATTTACACAAAGCCACTAAAGTGTGGCGTATCCCATCTAGCGACAGCACACCACTCGCAGTGGTGCGAGTGCGACACTGACGCTTGTAACTTTGCTGCCAAACTGGATACGTGCATGCTACTTTGCATTGTCGCCGCACTCATATCAGTCATTAAATGAAGATTAATATATAATCACAATCCATAGTACATTTTATTGTGGAGAATAATTTATTAAAACATAAATAAAATAATAAATTAACAAGGATTTATTTTTCATTAGAATCCATTAAAAATATTGCATACTTCTGTGTATTACGTCTGTATGTGTTCTTACTTGACTATGTTGTGTAATAGGGTCCGTCTGATGAGCTCGCTCCACGGTACGTACCGCTGCTAATTCGGAACCTGTACATTTAAAAAAACAACAATATAATTAACGTATTAATGTTTTTTTGATGTAAATGCGTTGTTTAAATACTTTTGGTTAATAAAGTTATGAAATAGTCAAACTCAGGGTTATCTGGAGGTATTACGACATGTCTGTCAGTTTATCATTGTTTTTACCGAGCGGTGGTGTTGGTGGCGAGGAGGAAAGGCTGTCAGGGCTGGCGGGGATGCTCTCGGTTTGCTCGGCAACAGCTCCCTCTAAGGACGCGAACCCGAATGATATAGGACCTGTTTGTAAACAACGTTATTAAGATACTTGACGTACATTGGAGATGTATTAAAAATACTCGTCTATTATTTCATATTGATTCCTCGTAATAGAATAATACTTAATTAAAAATAATATCTCTATACTTTAGATTGGCACAGACTTACTGTTTTAAATAATAAAATGTAGTTTTTTCATTGAATACTGAATGACAACAATTGAGTTCAAGTTTACTTTGTTATATGATATACTTACCACTGGACCTGGCCACAGGGTTGAGCCCCAACCTGCCTCGAACCTCACTCCTGTCTCCGGCTGTACTCAGCAGTAACTTAGTACGCTCCATATAATCCATATGAGTCTTAAACAATTCTGTGTAGCGCTCATGCAGTTTTGCATATTCCTAAAGAAGTAAATAATTATATGCATGCATACATTTATTATAAAATCTTACATAAATTAATATTATAATGCTTGCCAGTTAGTTTTGTTTCAAAAAACAAATCTTCATACCAGAGACTTTCTAAATAGATTGTAATCAAATGTATTCATTGTGCAATGCTCATAAAACAATTTAGTTTAAAGATTATTTCATACATAATAATTTGGTACAGAATTCCAAAACTGAGTTTATGTAATTTAAATTACCATTACTATACATCAAGTGTTACATAATAACTGGTTCTGTTGTAAGTTTTTGGAATTATGTACATTAGGAATGTTACGAAATTGTTTTAAGGTCACATATTTTATGTTTGGAGATACAAATACAACTTTATGAGTATTTGCAACTCAAAATATTAAATGTAACATTAATATATAAAATAAAACCATTTAAGTATGCAATAAAAAATTTATTGTATATCATTTTCCTACCTTTTTAAGTTCATTCTCTCTTTCTTCTAGTCGACTAGCATGGTCCAGGGAATTTTTGTGCTTCAACTCCAGCATACGAACAATGCTGTCCAAAGCTTCGAGACGTCCTGTCAAATCTTTCCTCTCACCTTCATAATGATCTTCAGCTTCTAGTAGCTAATACAAAAAAGTGTTTCCAAATATTAATACACTTAAATGTCTATCATATTTTCTGTGGGTGAAGGACAATGTTCTTAATCATCATAAATAATATGTGCTATATGAATGTTGTATTTAAGATAACAAAAAACTTTGCTTTATCAAGTGTATTTCTTACATTTGATATTAAAGTGGTATACTGTTTGTCATGAAGCAATCTATGGCAGTATGGACTTTAATGGAATTTTTACGACATGATAGAGCAGTTTAAAATATGTAAATGTTGTTTACAGGATTTATAGTAAATTACTAGTTTAGAAAATGCCTAATATTATATAGAAATGGGATCTCTTAGTATAAATATGAATTAACAAAATTTAGATTTATACTAGGGTAGATAAAAGGTACTATTTAGAAAACAATCTGAGGGCAAGTATGCAAATAAAGAATCATTTATGCTGTGAAAACAATGGACAAACATTAGATAATAAACAAAAATATAGCAGTTTTTTTAACATTACTGACAATAAACAATACCTGATTAAAGAAAAATAATTATTTGAATAAAAACATTTTTATAACAAACTTACAAAAACTTGTGGTAATATATGAAAATTAATATAAAAATTACAAAAAAATAAAAGTTTACATTAAAGCAAATTAATAGTTAGTTGAATTAGTAGTTAGTTGGATTGGTCCTTAAAGCAGAATATAAAATAAGTGTATCGATAACTAAATTTAATTACAAACAAGAAGCTATTGTTTTTATTCCATTTTAAATATAATTATAGCCCCACAAATATATTCAGAATAATAACAAAGAATATGTATAAAATTAACAACAAAGGTCTTATAAGAAACAAACAACATTGACATCAGCAAACAAAATTATATAGAAATATATACTTAATGTACCTTGATATTCAAATAGCACAGAGGATGACACATAACCCAAGAATAGTTTTACTTATCCTACACTCTCTTAAGAATTAACGCTGTACTGTTTAAAAGAGTACTACAACTAAAGGTGAATAACTATTGAGCATAAACTAGGGTAGCCTTGCTATCAAAACAAAGGAAACTGAATCAAGGTCTACACAAGAAATTAATATTGTTTACCTTTTGCTCTGAATGTTTTCTGGCTGACTTTTCGCGTTCGTACTGCGTGACAAGTTGTTCGTTATCTTCACGAAGGAGTTCTAGTTCCACTTCATGTTCTTGGTTTGTTTGGTATGCAGAGTCCAGGCACTCCAGCACATTCACCAAAAGTGGCATCAAAGTCTTCACCACATCCTCGTCATAGCGAGCTATCATCTTCTCAAACTCTTGATAAATACTCCCCGCGAGAGATTGAACCTTCTCCGACATCACAACATGACTATCTTCGTGGGTCCCGTATATGGTTTCGGCCGTGGCATAGCCACTATTCGCACTGTCGTCGAAATTCATTTTCATATATTGTGGAGTAAAACTGAATTTATAATATGAGTTGGAAAGACAACTAATGAATTTTACGCGAAAACATTATTTGTGGGTTTCTTTAAATTTCAGATCCGATCGATTGTTATTTTCAAGAAATAGTTAGGACATGGATTACATTAAGAATAGTGAAAAATTTTATAAAGTATTGTGAAAATTGTATACAGATTACAGATAGACAGAAAAAACGAATACTACAATCACACCATTTCCATCATTGACGTATTTTTGCTATACTACAATTGAAGGCAAAAAAATTTCGATTAACGATTGACGTTGAAACTGTTTCCGGATATAGACAAGGACTGTTTCCGCATAGATAATTATATGACTACTAGACTTTCATAGTCTAGTCTTCCGTCACTTTGAAGTAAAATAGATATTTTAGTTTAGGTAACAGATTATTTCAATTTAATTACTTAAATTATAAGTTAGTTTTTATTCTAAACTGTTCATGGTCTATTAGTTCCTTCTTTTCTAAAATTTATTTCCATATTAAGTGCATACTTTACTAGTTGCATTAACTTTACCAGTCATTTATCATCCATAATTTCCTGTTTTGAATTTAATTTTTAATACTTTGTAAAATTATATAGAGATTGGCTTTCTAGGCTGTTGATGTAGAATGTCTTTCAAAATTAAAAACACTTACACCTATCATGACGAACAATATATAAAAGTATACTTAAAGTGATATCAAGGATAAAAAGACCATTAATTTTATTTGTTTGTCAGATTTATAGAAAAAAGTAAACATTGAACTAACTAACTAATTAACTACTAACACAAAACTATAAAACAACTTTACTATACACGTATCCAAACAGTTATTTAAAAGCTGACGTGCCACTAAAACCTATATATAATTGTGTGCTGTCAGCTCTTTCTAACAAGTATTGTAGAGTTGGTATATCATATATTATATATTGCGTTATGTGCACTTTGTGTTGACATTACAGTACAGTGTCAACGTTGGTAGTGTTTAATTATTTGGAAGCGTTTTGCTAACGTATTTTTATGAATTTATCACAGAAAAGTTTTATAATTTAATTGATACTTTTATTGCTATATGGTATAACTAAATATATAGATATTATAGGACTATTATTTTAGAGATCATTTTGTAAAGTATAGTTTCACTATGGCTGTAAAAGGGGTCAATATGCCAAGTCAGAAGTCGGTTATTGTAGCATACATATTTTGGCTATTTGGAGGTGTATTCGGACTTCATCATTTCTATCTACGTAGAGATAAACATGCCTTTTTTTGGTGGTCCACCCTCGGGGGTTTCGGTATCGGTTGGCTCAGTGAAATATTTCGAATACCACGGTACGTCAGAGATGCTAATGAAGACCCTCAACATATTCAAGAGTTGGTGAAAATAATGAAACATAACAAAAAGGTAATACGTAAAAAACACATTGTTATTTGAAAGTTTCTTTTTTACCTAAAGTAAGGTTTTTCAGAAAAAATCATTAAAAATGCATCAAAGTAAGTCATTTCATAGTTCAAAACATATGAATTTATCATATACTCTGTAACTACAGCTCTTTTAATTTATCATGATAGTGATGATAAGCTTGATTAAAAAATATTTAGGTAAATACTTATATTGCTTATCTAATTTAATAATACCTTATTACATTCAACATCTCCCTCATTTGATTTTTACAACATTAGCAGTTATTTGCATCACTTTAGCCGTGGTGTTTTAATTAAAAGCTCACTTAAGGGGGTAATGTTCTACTTTCAAATGCTTGATAATATAATTTTGTGATATTTTTAATTGAATATTTTTTTGTTATAAGACTTTTTAAATCTTGTCTTGATTTATACTATGTATTTATTTTAATCAATTTATTAAGGTTGGTGACATGGTTTCTTACTTTTTGTATCCTTATAATGATATTTTAGAAGAATTAAAAATGTACAATATATTTATAAATAATTCATTAAATTGGAAAAATTCCTATGGAGGATTTACAGTTAGTAATTATTACTGGAACAATACTATTCAAGTTTTATTTTATATACTTGTTCTGATAAGAAACTTTATAGTTTTTCTTAATAAATTCCAATCATCAATCCAAGTTTATAAAAATAATATTCTAGGTCTAACAACTTGCTACACACATTACATGCTATATCTAAAATGTGATAAAAGTCATGTCTCTCATTTTTTTTAACTTATGCAGTAAATAATTACTTGACTTTTATTTTACATCTACAGTATATCAACAAGCACAATATTTCATCTTTGACATAAGGAAAGTTTTGAGTAATTTTTAGCTGATTCTGTTATATTTTTTTAAGGATTTTGTGTAAATTCATAAACACTTATTTTGTTAGCTGGTTCTTTCTTTCAATGGTGTGATATATTTTTTGTTAAGAATGATTTTTTTTTCTTTTTCTTTACTTCTATGTTTTCTCAAATATTTTCTTTCCTCATTATATGCCATAAGTATATTATAATTATCACAAGTTCAGCAATTTTCAAGACCTATTGAAGAAGCTGATAGATTATTTCTGATTATTATACTTTATTATGTTGACACAATTAAATGCCATGACTTCAGATCAGAATTATATATCTTGATTACACTGGCACTAATTTCAGTTTGATTAATGAAATGTATTCTTTTAGCCTCCATTTTCTATTAACCGTTTCACTGGAATGTTAATGGTTAGCTACTCATGGGGCCAAATGATGATGCTTGCTGTTCCACCTGATGAGATATGGGGCATCAATTTTAGATATCTGAACTTCCTTGTACCATTTGTAGTTGCTCTTGGTGAGTATCGTCTTCTATAAATAATTGAAGATTAATTTTTCATTAAATTGTTGTCACCAGTTATGTTCATATCAATTCATATTTGTTGGTATCCACAATGTTCAACCCAAGGCACAATGTTAGCAAACAAAAGATTAAAAAAAAGACAATAAATTTATAATAACATATTCTCAGGTGTATGGACAGTGGGAAATATAGGCAGGCAGTGTGGTTCATTCTTGTGGCCTGTAGTAGGAGCGTATGTGGCGTACCCATTGCGTTATTATATTTACGACGAGAGTTTTTGGTTCACGATCATGGTACTGGTATCTGCACTGGCTTTTGACACGTTTTCCAAACAGTGGCGCCGGACTCCATATAAACGGAGACATTTCGTTAGGTGAGTATTTAATTAATGGCTTGAGGCTTCCTGTTGGGTGATACTTACCTGAGAATGAAATCATTTTAACAAACCATATATTATGCTATAAGAACATCTGTAAGTTTAAATATAACTTTTTGAATGTGTTTTTTTTAGTTTACATTAAAATAAGTTATAGTACATTGTGTCATTTGTTAAAGGGAATCAACCAGTTTATTTTTTCAGCATCATAATATATATGTTTTTATTTTCTCAACAGACGGATCTTAATACTGGGTGTTTGTGCCTCGCTTTACCTGTCTCTCTGGGTAGGTTATCTCTACTTCCATGGCACCATCACTGACAGTGACGGAGACCAAGTTCCCGTGTATGAAGCATTGCATCACTTTTTCACTAGTCCCTGGTAATTATAGCTAATTAATGATTTCAATAGTCTTACTGAGCAAGGAAGTATAACATACAATTTTACTGTAAATTTAATATTGTAATATTATAAAAATTTCTTTCTAAACAGGTGGCTGGATGTAAAGCAATGTATTGTGGATACATACCAATTTGCTCAGCATCATGGATGGTATGAAGTATGGAAGCAGATCATTGATCTTTCTGATCCAAAAGGAGAACAGAATGCTTACAAGGTAAACTGTTACGGAGTGAAGTCTATTTACAGTAATCAATAGACCAATTTTATCAAACTGTAATTTGATTTAATAGGTTCTGGGTCTGGGACCAGATGCGAGTCAGCAGGAAATTACAACAAAATGGAGGCAGCTATCAAGGGAAAACCATCCAGATAAGGCGAAGCCAGAGTCAAAGAAGGAAGCCCAAGAACGTTTCATGGACATCCAGAAAGCCTACGAGTTGCTGTCTAGCCGCAAACACCGCAGACATCGCAGAAACAAGAGGGACAATTCTGACGAATATGGCAATGGACAGGATCTATAGGAATCATTAATGTGATTATTACTATATACATTCCAATGAAGAATTGAATATATACTAGCCTAAGTATTATAAAAGTTTCCATTCTGAAAAGAAACTTGTTATATGCCAATTATAACATTGTCAACATTGGCAGAGTTATATTTAACCGCATTTATAGAGTAGAATTTTATCTTTATATAAATTTTTCTATGCCATGTGATGGTATAAATATTACTATCCTACGATTTATTTTGTATGTATTTTTTTATTCTAATATTAAGTGAATCTCTTTATACGAAACTTTTCTACTTATCAACTACTATTTTTATGGAAGGTGGACTATATGTGCTCAAATTTATTGAAATCAATAGGTTGTTTGTATCTTTAAGATTATTATGATTAATACTATTTATTGATTTATTTAAAATGTAATTGCATTAAATGTACCAAATGTATTTAAGCTTTAGTTAAGTTCTATTCCAGCACAGGATAACAATACTTGAGTTTAATTGTTTTAAGAAAATTTAAATTAAAAATAGTCCTTTGTTAATTATTAAAAAAAAAGGGTTAACTA
>DVQP01003286.1:0-11052 GCA_018231745.1 Danaus eresimus
GAATACTGGCAAGCTGAACAAACATCAGCCGTTGCCTCATAATTATTTTGTATAATTAAGTCATGTGAGAAATGTAATAAATTATTAAATATGACACCAATTTAATATTATTTAACGTTTATTCGTTATAAGTATGGTACAGATACTTTTCCCATACATTTTAACCAAGTTATAAACAAAAACAGAAACACTATTTAAAGCTTTATAATTAGCTTATGTTTGCTTTCAATAAAATATTAATTCTTTTTTTTCTGACATCACGTTGAAATGAAATAAAAAAGAAAACAAATCACATTAGTATCAGGAAAGCAAAAAAAAAAAACTTAAAGTCAACCATAATCTAGATACTAAGTATGTTTTTAAAAAGTGAACAGTTTAAAAAATCTCTTCTTCATAAAGAGTTGTTAATATTTTTAAAGTCAAATATTAACATCAAAATCTTTCTCCAGACAAGAGTCCAGTAAGAAGAAGAAGAAGCGTTCCAGGTCTCCGAACACTGACAGCTCCAGCAGTTCAGAGGACAGCGATTCCAGCTCTGAAGGCGAAAAGCCGAAGAAAAAGAAGGTATATATTAAAAACAGTAGAAAAAACCATTTTGATATGCCTTCACCTAGCCGTTTGAGTAGGCGGTATTCAAAGATTCTGTTGATCCAACCCATATCGGTTAATGTTACCATCGTCTGGGCGCTATACATGCTGTATGTGAGTTTTTATTTACATTTTTCGTTACTTTAATTTTTGTCGTATCCTTTTATGATTTGAACATAATCTTTGAATATGAGATGCGATAGTACTGTCTCTTGTTGGTATCCGGTCGTAACTTCGGGGCTGAGTCTAGTCCTGGTCGCGTTTCCTGTGTTTCGTTATTATCTATCGGGGACCTGTCTTGTCACTATTACACCAATCCTTCACAAACTACTCTATATATGGATGATGTTTTTTTTTAAAGACTCAGCACTGTTGCTTTCAAATCATTATTTTTTGGATCCATGTATTCGGACACTCATTTGTAACGTTCTCAGCACATTGTTTTAAACTTTGAACTGTATTTGAACATTATATTTCCATATAACGAACCCCTAAAAATTTTCTCCGTTCATCATGAGCTGTTAATTTGTAGATGTCATTGTATTGATTTGCGACTTCCCATCCCATTCCGAAGCTTCCAAGTTTTATTGCTAAAACCCACGATTAATATGTCAGAGTCGAAGTGGGTCATATTGTTGTCGTCTTGTTTATTTTCTTTATTTTGACTTTGTTTTTTTTTCTGTAAATACAAGAAATAGACAGTAAAAATTCTCTGTTTAACTGTGCATCATTTCATAGGATAGCCATCTTTATCTGAAGAAATAACGTATACTGTAAGTATATCACAAAACAATAACACTCGTAAGACACTGTTAGGTGAAAAAATAAAACATATTCGTGTTAAATTTGGTAATGCATTTTGCAGTTAATTTGTGACTAACTTTTTGTATAACTGTATACATGGGCGATTGTCAGCGTCTTAATGTGCGCATACGAGATGCATGGTGTTCCGTATAACTTATAAACAGATGGTGGTACCGCTGTGTTGAACGCGTGATGCCTCTATGTGTATTACAAAAACGTGACCTATCACATGCCAGCTATAGTTTGAACGTTATAAAGCATTATGTTTCGTGGGTTCACGTTTTTGTATGTCGCATCAAATGTCCAGATTGTTTGTTTATGAAGATGTAACTAATCCATAACATTCTCCCTCTTCTCATTGACTCAAAACTAATTAAGGATGCTCCACATGTTTAAACGGTATACTACCACCACCGTTTGTTAAATAAGGTACGTCTCAGTGTTATATTATTGATTTTGTGTACATAAATGTATTTTATTTATATATAAGTACTGTAAGAGACATATTTAACATTGTTATGTTACTAAACTTAGAATTAACGAGGCGTATATGCACTAGTGCCAAGAACTTTCTCTTTTCATTTCCGTTTTGATTATATTTATTTTCAATGAGAGTGTTATGGATAATTTCTTACTACCCGAGAAGTACATAAAGAACTAACAATTCGTCCATTAATTTACTTATAATACTTGCTTTCGTGAGTAGCTTATTATATGTACAAGAAATTATAATTTATGCCTTCAATTTGTTTTATATTATGATTCCTAATAGAATGCATGTGTATATATATATATTTTTATTTAATGAAACTCTTCAATCATGATTCTTGAGGTGAAGAGCTTCTGTCCGTGTTAGTTCAATGCGTTTTTATGGCAACTAAAAACCACTAGAATTCTTGTATTGGCACTGGTGTTTATGACTTATTTATGTCAGATACATTTTAATGTCCTGTTATTGCTTTTGTACAGAAAAAGTCAAGTAGCAGACGTCGTGCGAGCAGCGTACCTTCAAGCCGTGAAAGGTACGTAAAACAAAGAGTAAGAATAAAAGTTGTTCAAAATTACTTAGATTAAAAAAATAATCTTGATTTTCTAGTTCGCCAGTGAAACAGAATAAAAACAAGCAATGGGAACGTCCAAATGAGTTTCAAGGGAACGATGTACGTAATAAAAATCGTAACCGCGAGGAACGCAACAACAAATATGAGGATTCAAGAAATTCCCATCAAGTCGATTCAAGAAGACGTGAGGATCGCAGTCGGTCTACTGAACGGAGACCGTCGCCCAACTATAGACATAGAGATGATCGCAGATCCCAAGAATACAAACAAAAATCTTACGTCAATAAAATAGCTAACAGAAAGGAGCCCAAAGATGATTCAGCTAATTCCAAGAACTCCAAGTCTAAACGTCAAAGAACACCAACAGAATCTGAATCGGAAGAAACGTCTAAAAAGACTGAACGGAGAGATAAAAGGCGCAGTAGCAGAGAGATTAGCGTTTCACCACCGCCTGGCAAAAGACGTAGAAGCTCTTCGGCCGACAATAAAAGATATGACTCGTATTACAGTAAGAAGGAACTACCTAGAGAAGAATCTCGATACGAAAGTAAAAGAACGCGTAAGAGTGAATCTCCTGACTATAGAAGCAAACGGCATGAAGTATCACGTAACAACAATGACAGGAATAATAGATCAGACCATGAAAAGAGTCATAAAGATGATGAATCTAGAAAAAGAAGGAAAGACAGAAGTCCTTCAAGAGAGAGACCAGAAACTTCTTATAAATATAAAGATCGATCACCAGCTAATAGAAACAAAAAAGATTCAAAGAAAGAACCTGAAAGATATTACAAAAATAGTCGTGTGGATGACTCCGAATCAGAATCTGAAGCGGACACACGGAAACAAAAGGATATCAAAGGGTCTAACAGTAAATCTAAAGGTTCGAAAAGTAGAATTAAATCACCGCCTAGAGACAAAAGGAAAAGAAGTCCTTCTATTGATAACAAAAAAGACTCCCCAGAACGGAGGGAGCGCAAAAATTCTCCTGATAGAAGACAAGAAGATAAGAAAACAGATAAATATAAATCGAGTTCAAAACTAGAAGAGAACAAAAGAGATGAAAGTAGGAAGAGAAAATCTTACACGCCAGAAAAGAATTCGGGACGAAAACAATCCAGAAGCAAATCTAAATCTATATCACCGGAGAGGAAAAGGTCAAAGAAAGATAAACAGAGGAGCAGATCACCAAATGTGAAATCTAAGAGAAATCCAGATAGACGGAATTCTTCTGCGAGGTATGATAACAAAGATAAACATGATAAAGATAGAAAAGACAAAGAAAGAAATGATCGCGATGATAACAAAAATAAGAAAAAATCTCGGTCGAAGGAACGAAGACGGAGCACTTCTAGTCTGAGTTATTCTCCCGCCAGACGCAGTCCAGAAAGATATCGCGATATAATAGAAAAATTACCAGAGAAGGACAAAAGGAAGTATATAAAATCACCCTCAGATTTGAAGCCAAAGGCAAAGAAAAGTAAAGAGATAGCTGAGAAATATAAGCCCAAAGCCGTCTGCATGATTAGTTCGTGTAGTGAAAGTGACCAGTCTGAGGAAGATCTGGACGTACGGGCCAGGGCGAGGCAAGAGGAACTTGATATTAAAGAGTTGATTAGATTGAAAGAAAAACTAGCGCAGATGGCCAAAGCGTCCATCGAAAGGATGAGGACTGAAGAACAGGATCAATCCACCTCCAACACTAATAACAAACAGAGTCCAATAGTAGTGGAAGCATCGAAAGTAGAGGTCACTCCCAAGAAAATTGAAACCCCCAAGAAGGACAGTCCAGTGAATGTAGAAAGTTCTCCTGAGGCGAAACGCGAAAAATCACGTGGCTGGTCTCGCTCCTCGTCACGTCGCTCGTCGCGGTCCAGGTCCCGATCTAGATCCAGGTCGTCACGTTCCAAGTCACGCTCGTATTCATCTTCAAGGTACGATAAAAATTTTCACTTGATTTTTTTTGCACGACAGTTATTATATCATGACATCTTATTTTTTAGGTTTTACCTAAAAAATGTTAATAAGTCTTTTTCTGCTAATAGTTTTTCCACCACTTGCAGTTGCTATTCTATTATTTATATATACGAGTATACATATTAATATTTTTATTATTATTATTTAAAATTCCAGACGTTCTCGGTCGAGTCGATCCAGTTCGTATAGCAGCAGGAGTTCCTCTCGGTCCTCTCGCAGCTCCTCACGATCCACTCGGTCATCAAGGTTAATAACGATTTGACACAAATAACAAGTAATTTATAAGACGTTAAATTCAATATGTAGACCGACGTCTGTATTGAAAAAGAGCGCCCTCAATCATTTGATAGATAAATGATATCTGTATAACAAGCGTTGCAAGGTAGCAAGGTAATGTATGTAGCGGGTGAAATACGCAGAACTATGACGGGAGTGTACGGCGATTACCGCAGATCGAGCGGTTCACGGGCGTCCCGTTCGCCCTCCATCCCGAGGCGCGCTGGATCGCCCAGCTTCCTTGATAGGAGACGCATCACCAGGTACACTTGTGTGCACCTCCTTACTGCCCACACAAAAATGTTTGCCACTTACATGTAATAGATGAACGATGGCGCTACCGTAGATGTAGTTTTTTTTCATTGTTTTCTTTTTTTTTATTGTTTCAAGCTGCATTTTCTTTCATTTAAGGGCTGTCAATTTAATAGTCTTGTCTCGAAGTTACTGCTAAGAAAGTCTAGTTTTTTGTCTTATTTAGGAATCTATGGGACCACAATTTTTTTCTTTGTTTTTTGGCTAATCAGTTCTTTTCATGGACTTCTGTCAAGCTAGTTTTTAATAATGGGTTGTCATTTTTTATGATCAATAACCACACTCGGTGCAGCTTATGGTTGCCTTTTTTTTTGAGAATTCCTTTTATCTACAGCAAAATATGACAAACATTAGCACGAGATTTTATCGTTTGTTGTATTTGTGACTCACAAAATTTATTAGATAACTTCATTGGAATCTCGGAACTGAGAATTTATTTTCTAAATTAGTTCAGAATTGTCAGTGGAACAGAAAAGTCGGTTATTTCTACTGAAAGATCTTATTGTTGAGGAACTATTGTATAAGATTGACATTATTATTTTCTTTATCCGGTTAGTTGAAGCTGTATTTGTGTACAAAAAGTTCTGAAATAGGGCTAATAATTCATACTATATTCAATTTTATTGAGATTATCCCTGTCAAGTTTAAACAGTTGCAATTAAGAGTATTGGATGTATTTCTATATTGATTTTGGGCTATATTTTTAACAACAAAACCTCCTTTTTTAGTCTTTTTGGTTCATAATCCATGATTACCATTTTCATGCTAAATAATGTTTGTCAGATAAATATATTAGTTGTTTTAACATTTAAGTGTGACGCTTGTTTAATACAATTAGTGGGCTTATAAAATATTTTTCTACACCATTGTTCTTGCTGAAAGTCTTTTGTCCTTTACTTACTATAATCCTCTTTATATTTGGATGTCAAGCAATATAAATCTATAAGACTTGAGAAATGACTTTCTGCAGAACAATGCCCATGCTTGTCATATGAAAATGTACATTATATTATCCCACTTGATGTCTCATGTACATTGTTATATGGCTTGTAGTTTATTTTTTTTTTTTGCAATTCTGTTTATGTTTTGTTTTTTTTTCTTTTTAGAAAAAAGTCACGAAAATATAGCACGAGTTCTGAAGACACGAGTAGTAGCTCGGACTAGGAATAGATTTAGATTTATTTGATGTATTCATTAAGACTTACCATAATATATTGTTCACAATCAACTTGACTTTTTTTGAGAACAAATTTAATTCAATGACTCATTTCAATAACCAAAACTACATTTCTCACAGAAAGCATAGGTTTTAACAAAACAATTCATATTATTCAACCTAACATTTGGTTTTTGTTTGACATACTAACTGGGGTGATAACATTTTACCTTTAAATGTACAATGATTTATAAATTAAAGGAAAAATATAACTTTTCAATAATTTTAAATAAATGGAAAATATTGATCTCATAGATAAACCATGTCATATAAGTCACAATCCAATTCTAAAAAATATAATATAATAACAGATAAATATCCTTTGAATATTAAACATTTGTTTTTTTCGTAGCGCTCCAATTATAGATCTAACCTACCCTTCAAAGAAATACAAGTATCCGAGGAGATGAATGTTGAATATGGCAATTAAGTTTAAAATGTCGATAAAAAACATATACAAGAAATAAAGTGACGCCAGATGTAGAAGTTGTGCTATTTTTATGGACATTATCATTTCAAGTGTGTCTTACCTATTATATTACATTAAATTTTATTGTAAAATATTTTGTTTTTTTTTTTTTTGCATGGTAGAAAACAATTTTATTGAAACACAAATAATTCACAATTTACTATCATTTGTTGCTTGTGGCATCTCAAACAAGAGGTAAGTTTCAGCTTATTTTATTATACAGTAGTTATTATAGTTAATATCTTTGTTTTTTAAAACAGCATGAAGAAATATCTTCTATAATTTACATACTTCTAATAGTAGAGTTCGCATATTTCTAAGATAACACTTGAAAGTTTCAGTCTGACTTCGATATGATACATAAAATTACATTTTGCACGTGTAATTAACTATGTTAAGATAATTGTACTAATAACTAATACACAAAATCGTTACTAACAAAATAACAGTGCACGAAAACGGCCAATTCCATACCGTCGGCCGACTCCGTCATCTCCATCAAGTGGAAGCTATTACAGCAGTAGATCGTCTCATAGGAGCTGGACTAAATCACCTCCACCTGAATAATACTGGATTAAATTCTAACTGGCAAGGAATATAAATTACACTTCAGGGAAAACTTTGTGACATCCGCGTCATGTTCGACTGTGGCTGTCAGTTGGGTTATGTAACGAGGAAAATTTACACGATTTGAATAATTTATATTTAATTATAGTGCTATTTTTAGGTATTTATATAAAATAAAATAAATAGTTCAATTTAAAATATATGTATATTTAAATTGTAACGTCTAGTCATTTTGATGTCGGTATTTTATTCAATGTGTGAACATTAAGTGATTGATAATATTATCGTAAAATTTTTACGATTACATAAGATTCTTAGTGAGTTATTTGTTTGAAACTGTTGATAATTTTATTTTTTATTTATTTCAGCAAAAGTTATACACATATTCGTATACTCAAAAGATATTATTTTTACAATTATTTATTATTTAGCAGTCGAATTATGTGCAATATATTTATGACTTGTCGATTTAAATTATTTACCATTTCTAGTCATTTCTAATAATTTATTTCACCAAAACTAATTGTAAGTTTGTGTAATGTAAGGTGCAAGGAATTATTTTTTTTTAATAATTTAAAAATAGAATTGTAAATTGTAACCAGCTAGAATTTATATAGTTGTATCAGCGGGTCCACTGAAGCAAACTTGTTCTCTTAAAGTGTTGTGCCGTAGTTACGAAAGTTATATTTATTATTTAAGCTTCTAGTGGTCGCCGAATTTTAAACCTAACTGAAGTGTAACAAGCTATAAAAGCAATAAAGTGAAGTCGATGATATTAAAATACTCAATACCCATAAGAAGTGTTTTATTATAAATATAAAAATAGTGCAAAATATATCTTTTTCTAAATGTATGGTAATCCAAAAAAAATCGTGATATGTCTCAATGGGTCCCATTTTCTTAAAATATGTAGATATACAAACAAATAAGGAACATTTTGTCATGACTCAATGAACAATAGATTTATATCTCGACATAACACAATTCCCAACTTTTATTACAACTGATTAAATCTTAGCAGGAATCAAAAAATCTTAGATCCAAATAAGATTAAATCGGGTCAACTAAAATATTTACAGTCATTTCATTTTAAACCTTAATCTAAAAGCACCACAGATATATAATGTGGAATGTTTTCATTCATTAGAACTATTTTTGAGGATACAAAAACTTATATGCAAAGTAAACTACATTATAGTGACCCAAATATGAAGATTTGACAATAAAACAGCAATAATAAATTGTGTAAACACAAAGGTTAAAGTGGTTATCGAAAATTATATAAACAATATTATTGATACTTGAGTAGCGAATTTGTTTAACCATCACCTTGGACTTAAAAATAAAATTATTTCTTCTGACTTTGTTGTCTTCTCTTTGAGGCGACGAACATGGCCCAACCAAAACCAACCAAATTCATAAACAGAACTCTGAGCTGTAAAGGAAAATTAATGTTACAATTTACCAACTTTGAGGAAAACATTTCTAGTATTGCATATTATTTTGTTTCATATTATACATTTTTTTGTTCATTACTGTTTAATATTTTTAATAAAACAAATTTTTTCCTCACCATAGGTGGTATAAATGCCATGTTAATGACTTGGAACAGTGTCAACCATTTCCAATTAGCTTCCAATACAGTCAAGTACAGAGCTTTTAACTGTTTTAAAGCCGCACTATGATTTTTACCCTCAAATCTAGCAAGTGTGTATAATGAAAACGCTTGCATGAATGGTGCAAAAATAAGTCTCTCAAACATTAGTTTCTTCGCCAAAGGAAATGCTGTGGACTCATAAGGAAAAATTCTTTCAATAAATTCATAGAAGTAATGAGGAATCGTCCCACCAAAGAGTAATCTGAAGCAAATAATTGTATTTTTATATAATCATAATGACATTGATGAATGAATAATTTTGAGAAACAATAATTTTATACATTTTAAACTAAGAAGTTTGTCAGATCTATTTAATGTTGAAACATATGAAATACCAAAATTATCATTTTGTAATTTTCTATAAATATTTTAAGCTTACATGAATAAAAGTTAAATGTTTATTTGTAATGCTCTACTTACCCGTATAAGCCAAAAGCTAGGATTGGGTCAACTCTCAATGACTGTCCAGCTACGAGCTGAGATGCAACACTACCAGCTGAACCAACAACACAGCTTAAAATATAACAATGAAGTCAGTTCATAATATGTTAATAATTATTAATTTCTAAGAAATAATATCACATTTTAAACTTTAATAATATTATTCATATATTATGAATTAATAATTGGTAAAAAAATATAAGTCATTTTAAAGTTATTACCTGGTTATAGCTTTCGTTTTGATTGGATGAATATACAAGTTCTGTAAGTATGATGCCAACAAATTCATAATTGGTTTCGATAGTGCCATTTTATATTGTAAAACGTATAGTTATTTCCTTAAATTATAAAAACACTGCGCTCATTAATAATTATACAATACGTATAATGATTATATTGACTGAATTGTGATAAAATAGATAACGTTATCACTTATCAACAAGATTGTTATTTTCAAAAATATTATTCGCCTGATTCGTTAAAGTCTTCTGGTTGAATTTATATTGTCATTGCACTATGAACTCGCACTTTGAACAACAATCAACTGTGTATAAATGTAGTATTATGATAAAAATGTATGACGGCTTATGTGTATTTACATCGCAAAATAAGTGTTCTATCTGTCAAAACATTTTATTAATTTTTTAATGGTTCTTATATATTCAATAAGTATTCCGTTTAGAAGTTGTTATTCAGTAAAAACTTGCAATTACGTTTGTGACTGTGGCTCTACTTTGAAAATAAAAAGACCGATTATTCATGTAGTTAAAATGTATTTTGTTTTAATAAGAATTTAAAATAAATTCAAAGTTTATGATGTCATACTAACTCATGTTTGCAAAGCTGCAAAGACAAGGTTAATCGAATTTTAATTTAAAAGATATTTTAGTAAGTTGACTTAATTTAAAATTTTCAAAGCTGCCTAACTCAATCTTGGGGACAATAAATGAAATAGAATATATTTTAATTTGATATTTTTTATCATTTATCCCTTTTTGTGTTTTCAGTGTTAAAATTGTGAGAATTTTTCCAAAATTTACATTTTTTTGCTTTCGTAAATAAATTACTTCAACTTGACTTATAACCAAATTATCCATATTATGTTCGTCATAACTTGTACCCAATACGTCATCATAAAAACTCTAGATACGTATCCTAATCTTTACATAAGTTACTATATATCCTAGGAACATTCAAATTCGTATTGCCATTGTGGAATTTATTTTTTATCACAATATCCTGCTTTCTAAGTGTTTATTTTCGAACTACCCCAAATTCTTGAAAACTTAACATATCTTTAAGATTTTCCGTTTTTGATCCTCTTTCCTCAGTAATAACTACTGTGTTTCATCCATTGTTTTGTAACAAATATTTGTTTTTTGAGTTCAAGTTACTTTGAATACTTATTTGTGAGACAGACAGGTCAATGCGGCAGTCGTTATCATTCCTTGCTCGACTAATGTTACGTAGTTGAGCTGATATTTTTATGAGCTTCAAATCATCAATTCTTTCACCAAACGATATGTTTGGTCCTAAGTCTTTTGGTTTACGCTTTACGGCCATCCCGTTTAGTGAAAGTTCTGGTATTTTTATGCTAGGGAAGGCATGTTATTTCTTTTATTATTTTTGTCCATTTCTTCTGCTATCATCCGATAATGAAAGCTTATGTATCTTGACTCAACCA
>DVQP01003287.1:0-11051 GCA_018231745.1 Danaus eresimus
TTTTCTTTGAGAACTTTGCTGGTTAACGTTTATGTGGTCAATTTCTTATGGAGGAGTTAAAAGGGAAAGGTATAAATTCTATTTATTCTGTAAAATTTATAAGGTAATAGCTATATAACAGGTATAACAGGGATCAAAATATTTCATTATATGGCATGGTAATGTAATTATAACTTTATATGGTAGATATTAAGAAAAATCTGATTTGTTTTACACCAATAATCGACAAATATAGTCAATTATGTCTTGGATTATGATACTAATATGCGTATTTATTTTTATATCTAACATAATGAGCTTCGGCGTTAATTTCACGTGTTTGTAAAATAGTTTTATGATTTTATTAATGTATCTGTACATGTACTAAGAAGATATAGACAAAATTATGTATGTACAGAAACATTATATATGTACGTAAAACAAATAAGTTAAAAGAATTAACATCGAGATTAAAGGATGTCCTTGTACTAAGATACGAGATGTTTTTAGAGAAATATTCAAAAAAACAGTTGCACTCGGTTAGGACGTCGGACAGGTACAGACGAGTTTCTGCAACAAATTGTTCACGACAGGTTTAGTAATGACTGTGATGGGTAAGTAATGACACCGTGGTAATTACGGACGATCGATAGCATTCAGAAGTGGAAAGGTAGAAATAATTACAAGCGTTCATGTAAAAATAATCTTGATTTATTTATAACAATAAATTATATTTTATTTCTTAAGCGTGATGTGTCTTTCCGTTTATTTAAAATCCTAATCTGTCTGATAAAACAACAGATATGTCTAACCTAATATTTCTTTAGATGATTCTTGCTTATTTTGATTTATATCCACACTATGAATGAATTACCCTTATCCCGCGCTCTCTTCCTCATAAGAGTATAATTGTTAGTAATTACGAGGGCTCGGTAGTATGAATACTATTTTGTAATTCAGTCGGTCTCTAAGCTAAACATAAGTTTATCACCCGTCTCCCGGGGAATGACTTACAAACAAGTACTACTTTATGGGATCCCTGCGGCGACTACTCTCGCAACATTTTATTCACGTTTCGCATACTATGAAAATATTTTCCTGTTATTTTAGCTTTGTAATCATTAACTATGGGTTTGTTTATACGTAAAATCTTTATTGTCTTTGCAAAATTTAAATTTCTGATTTCTACTATTGTTTTTTTACCATTCGTTATTTCCATAGTAAATATGGAAGCAATGAAATTTTTGTCTTTCCAGACAGGTTATGCCATAGGAAAATTGGTTTTAGCGTAAAAATTGGCTTCCAATTTACGAACCCCTGGGTATATTTTTTAGTGACGTATACAAAGTTCTCGAGCTAACTTTGGTCATAATTTCGTCGCAGTCGGAAATACTTTACAAGTTAGACTCCACGCTTCCATTCAAGTTTCCCTAACTTTTTGTACGTTTTATGGTGAAATATTCGCCGGATAACATGATTCACTCATTGAATTCAGGATAATAGAATGTTAATGTCTAAAGCCAGACAGAACTACTGCATAGTCCGAAAGACTAATAGCAACTTACTACTGTTTGTACTCCGTGGTTGAAGGTACCGTTTAGTTTTGCTAAATACATTTGAAAACTATTATCGTACAACGAACATTGAATTCTATAAGTAAATTAAGTAAACATAATTTCTCATTTTTACTTCAGACGAGGTTATACAACATATATCATTGCGGAAGTTAAATAAAATCTTTAATAGATTTGATAATAGAAATATTTTAAAAACAATTTGAATTTAAACAAACAGCAACGGAAAACTTTTGGTGGTCATAAAAAAAGTGAAACCAAAAAAAAGTAATGCCACTAGTAATTTTGGAGCACCGTAATAGACCAGTGAACACAAATGTTTTGTTTAAAAAAGAGTAGACTTGTCAAACCAATGTTGATGTTAAAATATTTGTGTGCTTAAAGTTTAATATTTATACCCATTGCAAACAAGTATTACATGTATAATTTTGTTTACAGTCTCTTTCGAAATAAATCAAAAGAGAAGAAAAAAAAGCATACATTCCTCACAGACAAAGACACTGATGAAATCCAATTATTAACGTTTTACCGAGTTTCCCTAAAGAGGCGTCTCTGCAAATTACTTTAAAATTTGAGTGATACATGCTCTAGTCCAATTCCACGGCCCAAACTACTACATAAAGTGCATTAATTAAACCACAGGTCAGGTAGTCCTTAATGAATGGAATCTCAACCCCTGCGTGCTCGACAATAGTGAGCCTTGTTTGTTCTCATTGTTTTTTATATGGACGCAACCGATATATTTTTAGGAAAAAAAAATATACGCTCCACATACGTCGTCGCTCGGAGTATTCAACGTTTACAATTATGTACATCCCGATTTGGTGTTTTTTTTACCAAAGATGCATTTCCAGGAAATATCTTACACATATCTGTGCTTGCTACCTGGAAATTTTGAAATAAACCAGAATTGTTGTATAGTATAGAAAATTTAGTATAACATAGATGTTACGAAATTCTTTTGTGTATCAATATTTCCTGATACAGGAGACAGATGCATTCGATTTGTTGGTGTCGAATGCAGGATATAGTTGGTGGAAAAAGCAGTGGACTTCTCATTCAATGTCAGGGAAAGAAAACATATACCAGGAGCGTTTTTGATTATTCACATTCTAAAGGACCGTTAAGAAGATATAAGATCTTAACAAACATACAGTTATATAAATTGTAATATAGAATACAATATAAGTAAATAAAAAGCGTTAAAATATTCTTTTATATATAAAAAATGTAGACAGCCAATGTTTATGCCACACGCACAATCTCTGTAGATAATACATAATATACCCTAGTAAAAATCTTTGAGTAGCATAATTTTTTGTTCCAGATAAAACTGAGCTCATAAACATCACATGCTCCGTAAGGTAAGTTCAAATAAACATTTAACCATAAAATGTATTAAACAAACGTAAATAAAACCCTGCTTAGAGTGATTAGCATTTATAATCCAAGCAGAACCGGTTCGACTTTCATATGGCAACTTAAATAGTGAATGAAAGAAATTTACCAGGAAATGTAGCGAGTTCTTAACAACTGAGACCCAGCGTGACTTCAATGGAAATACGTGCCCCGCTTGGAGACGAATATGTTAGTCGAATGACTTAAAAATGTTAAATGTAAAAAAATAATTCATTGTAACATATACTTTGCTACATATACAACGCATAACTTCTATTAGCTTTTGTGGGTTTATAATTTTTTTACCTATAGTTTATAATAACAGTCCATTATTTGTAATACTCGAATCCAAATTAATCAAATGTATAGTATTTTTATACGTGATCCTAATAGCAGGGTGGTTGCAGCCCCCTAAATTTTAATTCCCCATGCAACCTGGTTATAAATGGTAAACAATTCCAATAATTTCAAATTGAAATTTGCTGTACAAAACTGAAAGCTTTTATGTATAAATTATGATAATGGAATAAACGTACGACGATATTGTTTTTAATGGACTGTTTTTTTACAACTTCGCTTCTAATATTTGGATGTTTTCACAAATTCAAATGACATAGCATTAAATTTAATTAAAAAATGAAGTAGTCTAATATGTGAGCTTCAATTTTATGAATCAAAGAAAACAAATTAATTATACATATACATACATTTATATGTCGAGACAAAATTTATTGCCAACAATTATATAATGAATCCTGGGCTATCGCTCAAATTTAATACTAAATTTAAAAAAAGGACCCTTTTATTGCTAACCGAAAATAATGTACAATTACAAAGAAATTATATGACAGTTGTACAAGGTCAAACAATCATTTGCAATTAATCATCGCAAAGTAAAATTTTAATTAAAAATAAGTTATTAACAGAATAATTAAATTGAGACCTAAAAGCGTGGGGTGCTTGATGTTGAATGTTACGTTCATTCCATATGAGAGGAAAGTTATGAAATGTAGTCAAATGTACTCCAGACCGCGCACTAGCCCTGTCTCTGTCACTCCATCACAGAGGATCTCTAAAAGAAATCGTCAATCCCCGCGGTCCTAATAATGGAAATGGAAAACTATTAACAACTTAATGCATTGTCATCAGTCCTTGATAAGTATGCAAAGTTTCAAATTACTCAGACTTCTAGAAACCTGTGAAAATTAGGCTCAAATATTCCGTTGCATCCACACACACAACCCAAGCTAATAAAAGCGTGTTAAAGAGTGATTTTAACGTTTCAAGCAATATTGTAATTTTGACGAATTCATTAAGTAGTTACGTGTAAGAACGCTATAATTTTCATTAATCACAGCTAGTATGCTCCTTTTATTCCATCTTAAGTAACTGCTAACTGGTACTTGTGACACGACTCAGATTCCTATAAGAGTCATCAGAATCAAATGGAAAACACTCCAGCACGTGACTCACATCCAAATCTTTCTTTCAAAGCGATATTGACTATAATCTTCCGATAAACTTGAGACCAAAATGCGGCTAAACGATATCAACTTCAGACACTCGCAGACTTGGGAGTCTTAATGTTTTTCGTTTGATGTCGCACTTAGTCTTTAAACTATTTGCACTATTGTGGCTATTGATTTTATTATATCAAGAATATCCTTTAGTAAATCAAATACACATTCTGATTGTGGGATTTAAGGCGTCTCGTATACAATGTATCAAAACTCTATGTCGATCGCCGTACAAAGACGCCGCACGTGAGAAACATTACAACGAAGTCATTGTGTTAGGGCTGCAGATATTTTACGATCTGTTCATAGCTTACGAGCACCAAATTTATAGAATGTTATAAAATATTAAATTTGCTAGACATCTATTTCAATAACAAATCATTTTATTTCTTTGTAAATTAATTCAGTTTCGTTGAGAAATATTTTTTTACGGACCTTTACATCAAACCTGTCTCTGTATGTAAGATCAAAGGGAAAAAATGAATTAATGGATTAATAATGTATACGGATAACAAGCTGGAGCTATTAACCGACTAAGAACAACGTTTAAGGCTTTGAAATATCGAGTTTTAACCAAATCATAATCTGCAATCCGCACTCCGAGTGTGTCGCTCAACAATAACAATAGCTAATAAACGCTCTTAAATTATATTAACAAGCTACTTTAATAATAAAAGCTTTCCAAGCCATTAAAAGGAAAAAAATCGGTTGATATAAATATGTATAGCTCACAATAGAATTCGGTTTCGGTTCGTCGCCTGGGAACGAGCCAGGAACCTTCTGTTTACACTAATTACGTACACTTTTATCAAGTCACAGATATTCTTTGTATGCTTTAAAAAAACTGAACCAAAATAATTCATTATTAAAGACGGAATTAAAATTTATAATTTATTTTCACTATAATATTATAATGAATGAAGACACTCGTGCAGAAGACACAGCTTGCCGATTTGAAATAAAGAATTGTACTGAATAAAACATTTTTCAACGAATAATCTAAATTTCTACCAATACAAGAACAATACAGATTGTCAAAATCAAATTAGTATCTAAAATAGACATGTTACATATATCCTTGGATATTTACAAAAAAAAAAAAAAATTTGTTGTCTATGGTAATAAAAAGTTTTTATTCAATGTATTAATATGTTAAAGTGAAATAAAATTTCAACACTATATCAATGCTATACAACGGAAGATGTCTTAAAGTCATTTTTATTCCATACAATCCATTAAAATCTGATTTATTTATTCCAATTCCTACTTGACCGTTTAATGCTCTTTGAATTGCAAATGAAACGGCATTGTGACGAAACATGGGGCTATCATTTTATGATATTCTTGAGCGCAATGAATGCTATCGTTCTGTACGAATAATGATGTTATTTGTGAATCGTTGTAATGTTTCAAATGTTCAAGCTTTTTTAATATTTATTTATGTTTAACTATTAATTTAAAACTGTGAACTTGATTGAAATCATTACGACAAATTCACACATTAATAGAAATCGATAGTTAAGTTTTATATATTGAATCTCAGATAAGACAATATATAGAAGATTTTATCAGTGTATTGTAGCCCGGAAGTCGCTTTTAGCGTTATTTTCACAACCGCAAAATCGCGAAGAGTGCAGCCTAATACCCACAGGAGAAATTTGTCATGGCCGTTGATCGCTCACTTCGAGTTTCTTTTTAATATGAACGTATATATTAACGTAACTAAATTCTGCAACAAAATAACAAATATTATTTATGTTTTATAATATAATTGCATGTTATTCTTATATGTATTTAGTACAAATATTTCAAATCGAATTGAAATTTTCAAATGTCACGCATTACTCGCACCAAGTGATTACAAAATCTCCTTAAAAGTAAAACGATTGCTAAAATTTAATCAGACTGAAAATTCCTAAAATACAAAGTTTTTAGTCTGTTTCAAATATTAGAGGAATTTGAATTATCTTCAAGCGTAAGCAATAAAAAGCGTTTAGTGCGCTTTAAATTTAGTTGAGAATTTTAATATATTACCGCGACCGCATAGCTTAAATTTCAAATTACGCTTCGGAAAGCAAAATTGCGTACTCGTCACACGAATGCGAAATGAACTTTGGTATTGTCAACAACATTCCTTCCTTCGTTATATGCTTATATGAACAACGTCTGCATCTGTTTCGTCTTGGAATACAAATGGTCTGATTCTAATAAATACAGACGTGCAATTTTGCATCTCATGATACCAGCCGGAAGCTATTTTCCTAAACGCAATACACTTCAAAATTCACAACTGATATTAGTCAGAAATGTTTTTCTTTCAAAGAAATATTTATAAAGTTCTTAAGAGTAAAATGCAAATACTAGAGCCAACAAGTTTAAGTTCTTATTTTCAGTTAACACAAAATTTATATTTTTCTTTGTCTCTTCTCTCAAATATATTAATTGTGGGTTGGGTTCACGTAGAAGTAATTAAATCTCAAGAAGCTTCAAGAGCCGTTTTAAAGTAAATGAGTTAAGTTTCCCTCAAGAGACGAATTCAGAACCGTTCCCTACACATGTATGTAACTTCTATATGTGTTTACAAACTAATATAACTTTTAACCCACTTTATTTAGAAGCTCTGGTATTAAAAGTCTTCGAATATTCTGGAATGATTTCGTCCTGCGGTTTTGATGCGTGAATAATATACACACATGTATTGTCGATGTCCTTGAATCCGATAAGTTGTTAGCGAAAGTTAAGTGTCTCTTCAATATTCTCGAAGTTTCCGAAATCCTACAATCTCCAAACTTTATCCTACTTGACAATAGATGTGACTTGTTTGCGCTATGAACTTCCGAACATAACGTTTACATAGACCCTTTCTGGATTATACCTAACAGATTGATTTTGATCTAGTAAATTATGTGAGCCATTATTACTACTATATATTTAATATCTATATAGTTTAACTCACGTGAATACAAGAAAACATTTAATATAATTGACGTTACAACCGAATTATATTATCTGAATGCCTCATAAATCTGAACAACCGACCCTCGTCACACCTGGCATGGTGTTAGCGGATCACATAAAAAGTAAAAACCCCCATGAAAGAGACGCCAGTTGTATGAATCAAAGAAATTGAAACAATGTGATCCTTTTCAAATTATTATTTTGGGAGTACAATTATTAAATTAAAAATAATAATAATAATCATGAAGAATTTTAATGAATATGAAAGCTTTTCGATATGCAAAAAATATATGTGATAAATATTTGTTAAAATTAACGCTATATTAAGAATCAAATTCCGACGTTGCCAATCATAGTGATCCGTAAATAAAAAAATATTAACTTATCCTAATATCCTATGTTAAAAGGCATATTATCCCCTACAAGCTTATTATATAAAACTAATTTGATCTTTCACATTTATTATAAACAGATATATTTAATAAAATCAAACTAAATTTGTGTGGATTTGGAGCAAGAACACAACCCTAGCGAGAAACAGTGAGACAGATCCCGAACAAATTAATACAACATAATTTATTATTATTGCGGACGGTTCAGAACAGTCTCTATTCTAATTTGTTTTTTAAAGGATTTATGGAATTGGAATTTCAATATGATATATCTTTAGATGAAAAGTAAGATTATAACAGTATTTTTATTTTTTAGTGTAATAATTTTTTTTAAAGAGAAGTGATATTTATTTTAAAGGAATACACAGAATTGAGAATGTATCATTGTCTGTTTGATGGTGAAATTACTTGCAATTAGACTAATAAGCAGATCGTAACTTGTATAATTAGGTAGACAGAAATTAGACGAAGAATATAGACAATATTCTGGTACTATTATCGATAAACACGCGGCCGGAGCTCCGATAAATAAGTTGTTATATACAATTTCACAGTAGGTAGCTATAATAAACATAATATATGCACATAAATCATAAACGTTACGCATGTCTCGAGATAAATATTATACATAAAAGTTCAAACTCCTAGACGGTTTTCTGATAAATATTTATGAAATTTAGGAAGTCATTTCGTTTAATTATGCTGTATCAATGAATATCTTTATAGGCTTATTTTAACGTGTTTACCAGAAGTCGAGAACCGTATAAAAGCTTTTAAAGCTGAGATGAGACTGACATAGAATAATTTATTGTCACCTCTTAGGTTAGCAGACCTTTATATGCAAAAGGTTTATACTTAAAGTACTTGCATCTACAGTTTATCTCATTTATTGGCTGAATCAATTTGTCACGTTCTATATCTTGCTTAA
The DNA here is from genome assembly GCA_018231745.1 of Danaus eresimus. Classification (NCBI taxonomy): domain Eukaryota; kingdom Metazoa; phylum Arthropoda; class Insecta; order Lepidoptera; family Nymphalidae; genus Danaus; species Danaus eresimus. Next base: position 8,747 of record DVQP01003287.1, read on the forward strand.
TATCAATTACAGGTTTGGAGTAGAGCTATTAGGTACATTCTACAACGTTCTGGTTGCCGCATCTGCATCATTTATTACTTTAAGTCCCGACAACGAAACTTCAAAGTCCTCGGAAGCTTATGTTCCGTCTAACAAATTTTGCTAGAACTCGTAAATTTAATGAATAAGCCAAATGTTTTCGAAGTATTACTTTTTCTCATTTAACATTTTATGCACTTTGTTGTCTTTTTGTTTAAAGATTTTCATCACAAATGATAATTTATAACGTCATTTACGAGTATAATTTTACAGAGAATTGCAATCTTACGGTCGTTATTATGCGAGCTGCAAAAAAATTTAATCAACTAACTGCTGCATGATTTGTTTTGAGAGAATATTGTTTATTTTATATTGTCGTCACTTAATTTTAAAACATTAAAGATAAATAAGTCTTTTCAATAATATAAGATATTTTTTTTACATCACAGGTCAATCAATTATACTGTGACATTTTTTAATCTTATTAAAAATTAGCTAACGATTTTCAACCTGTTTATTTAAACACGTAAAACATTTACGATGCCAAACTTAATGGCGGAGTAAAAGCTAGTCGGGTCACGCAGCGTTGCGTGCCGCCACACTATAGGTACTAAGTTTAGAAATATCTGATTTGTGACTTTAGTAAATCAATACTTTAAATGTTACGAAATAATTCTTAATTTTATGTAAATTTTACATATTATCTTTTAAAAATTAATTTTTTGGTCTACATTCTAAGTCCAAATCACATATTATTAAGACGTAATTTATTTCCCTCGATTTACCGCGTATTATCTGAGTTCAGATTTAAATGCCGCGTAATTTGCGGTCCCAGTTCTCTCGAAAATTAAATGGTAGCTTATATTTTTATGATTACAACATTTGTTTCAAAGTAACGATTTAATTTACTTAATAGAGTAGATTTGATTCAGTGTGAAATGAAACACGTAACAAGTTTTGGATTTCATTGCTGTGTCATATGAATTATAACATTTCAATGCATGTAAATATCGATTTTATGCTACTTAACAACTACCTTGTTCATCTTACGCCCGTAGTTGTAATCCTCAGACTATTTCTACTTCGAACTCAGTAATACGGAAACGTTAAAGCTCGCGAGACTCATTGTAATCGTGGTTCAAGGGCACAGAGGCGATCGCTGCCAAGGTTACTCCCAGTTAAACCGTACGGTAAAACGTATGCTTTAATACTCCGGACTAGACCAGTGACTGAAGGAGATATTAACACATTCAACGAAAACATTTATACAGATTTTTAAGTAAGATATGTATACGGATTAATTTGAAATTGGGTGGATTAAAAATACTAGGAACATAGATTTGTTTTCATTAATCCAAACAAATACACGACACAATAATGTGTTAATTATTTCAGCCCTACCAAATATAATAATTAAAGCAACTTAATGTCAAATTTCAACTAATATCGACTGGAACTCAAAAATAGTTTTTTAATTTGAAATTTGTCAATAAATCCATTAATCATTGTTATTTGTAGACTCCTGTGATGTAAATGAAAACATTTTATAAACGAAGAAGTTTTATGTACATTTTGTATGAAAACATTTTTTTTTTCTCCGAGCTTAATAAGTTGTTGCATCAAGTGCGGGAGTCAATTGCACTCCCCTTTCATCTAGGGCTTCATTAGAGGCTTCCCATAATTAAATGAACCATCATAATTTATAATTATATTTGGTATATAAGTAATTTTATACTTCAATTGCTGCGTTGTAAAGTTGAATATCCTATGCTCGCCTAGTAATCATTCTATGTCTATCGTTTGGGGTTATGTGAGTACGTTTTTTAACATACAAAGTGTTGATTTCAGAGTCTCTCAGACAGAGAACCTAAGGTACTTCGTTTAAAATTCTAAGAGATGCTGTAAGTGTATTTGTTCCTCAATCGCATTACTGTGCCTTCTAGCGTTCAGTTCTTTGTAGATCTTCGAATAGTTTCCAGTAACCAGTTTAGTTTCTAACCAGCTCAGAGTTTACATATTCCCGTTCTTAACTTCTATACATCGTCCGTGTAAAATATGTATGAATTATTATATTCAAGATGTTGCTTACATGATAACTTGTAAAAAATGTCATTAAATAATAATACAATTCATAATCATCAAGTATAAATAGTAAAAATCATCAATCGATGTATAATTTTATCAAACAGCATTAATTTCCGAACTACAACTATGAAATGAGATTATGGTAATTTTGATACATTTCTATGAGAATCTAAGTAATACATAAATATGATTAAAATTGTTT
>DVQP01003288.1:0-11051 GCA_018231745.1 Danaus eresimus
TATATATATATAAGTATTGTTTGTAAGGTTTTATACACAGAACTTAAATTATATAAAAAGCATTCTCTTTTGCAATCGCAGTTTGAATTAAAGTAATAATAATAATAGGGCTAACACATATTTTAAGTTAGAAAAATTAGTTCTTAAAGCTGGATGTAGCCTATAAACGATGTCGAAATCCGCTCAATATCCTTCTACGTTACGTACCACTGTAAATAAAAACAGTTATTTTTAAGCTCCCGAGATATGGGATTTTGTTCCTTATTAAACTCAAACTATATACGTACACAATTACTATATCATGGAATAATGTTTTTTGGAAAAATCCAATAAATAATCATTAAATTTAAAGTAAAATTCAAGAAACAGATCCTAATATATCTTATCTTGAGTCCAAATATAAAAAGTAGTTCAAAGTAATGCATTAAATTACTATAGTCAATTTGTTCATATTGCCGTGTATTAGTTACTCTGATATGTAACAGAATTGGCAAATGCCCAGTTTGAAAGAGAGATTGCTATCGGTCCAGTGGAACCTTTGAGCTCTGACGATTATTATCAGATTTTTCGATAGAACCTCGATAACATAATAAATTGACAAATTATTTAATTCAAAATTGTATATAAATAGAATGTGTTATTATATCGTAATGCTGTTTTATTAGTGATTTGCAATTTTTTTTATTAAATATTCAATAAATATTACGAATAGAAAATAATGTTTCATACATAATCTGGTAATTGTTATTTATTTACGATCAAAGTTAATTATGCAAATACTCTAAATCGCTAAGAGAAATAAAAATATATATATCAGTACTATTTAAGAGCTAAATACATAATTATTTATGTATTTTTATATATTATTGATGTTTTTCCATCCATAACTTACATTTTTGTAGCTTTGTAGGTAAAAAGTTTTACTTGAGATTGCATAAAATCACAGGGAAGTGTTACTTCCGTTATATGCACATAATCTTGTCTTCGAAAGTAGGTCACAGTGCGCTTAAACCTAAATAGTTTACAGGACACACTAAATATATCCTACATCAATATCATGTTCGTTAAGTCTCTTGAAGCTGAATAATTTTTTTATCAAATGTCTGAAAATACAAAACTGCTTTACCCTTTTGAAATGGCTTCGACGTGGAAAGTATGTGTTTAAAAAAAATTCTATCGCCCGATAAAAAAATGAGTAAAGAAAGGAAAGTGTTTCACAGCAGGATACATGACACAAATTTCAGCATCTATAAATTTGTCATACGAGTTCTTTAAATAGTGAAACTAGTATGAATTAGATATGATTGTTATGCATCACAACTACGATTATATTGACTACATGCTACTAACATTCATCTAATTTGTTTATTTCAAATAAAACCAACTTTATCCTTAAGTGAGTAATGTCCGTAACGTCATTATGAGAGAACATTCAGTCTAAAATGATCGCCATCTGTACGACAAAGGTAGAGACTACGAACATGGTTGTGAATGATTGTTTTATGAATAAATAATACAGGATGGTCTCGTTCCATCAGTACATATGATGCCTCTAATATCTAATAAGCGTTGTCGTCAACTACCAACGTCTTTATCAGATATAAGTTAAACTTACCATATACTCATTAATGCCAATTATTGTCCAAATATATTTTTTTGTTTAAAACTCATCGTCTACATACACATCTGATGACGATTCACAAAGATCGAGATATATCTGTTTTTAAGGAAAACACAGTGTGAATGTTGGTGGTATTGAATAAAATAAAGTTTAGCATTCAACCCTACCCCAGGCAAGTTGGATCTAGCGTACTTTATACTCTATTACATAAACGTCTACATATAGTTTCACTGCAATGCTACAGATTCTAATTCAATCAGAATTCGGAATTCACGTAATTGCATTACAAATAGGCCTATTTCAAACTTTGACAGAAGTGACAAGACATAAAAACTATTTAAACTAACATTCACTCTGACAGATATATCTCAAACAACACACGGCGTGAAGCTGTGCATTCAATAATGTAACGTTTTAACAACCGAAACCTAGAAATATTAATCGATATGCTAAGACTAAACGGTGCTGAAAAGGAGATTTTGGAACGCTGTTAACGAGAATTTATTGAGAAATGACATCGATGCATCCGGCAAGGGGGCGGAGTGTTGGTTCAACAAAAAAAAAAACAGTACGTATCGAGTTAGCGATGCACCTTAAGACTTGATACCTAATCAGATATCCAGATAATGAAACGTCAAATGATTTGCACTAATGTGGTCGGCGCGTGAATAATGCCCTGTCGGTCGGAGCGCGGCGCGGCACACACTAGGGCGGGCGGACACGGCAGCGTTACGTCAGCGAGGGGTGAAGGGTGCGGGGTGAGGGGGGTGCATGAGGGATAGGGGAGTGCAGAGGGAGAGGGGAGCCCCTCACTGCTGCATCCTCGGAGCGACCATGGTCACCCGACTTGCCTGAATAACGTGACATCTCGCGAAGCTGACGCCTCCGCGGTTTTCTTTAAGAAGCTTTTATTAACATAAAATAAATTATATACAGAACGACATCGTTAATTACTGCTGCTGGTCTTACTAATTCATAGTTTTTCAATTCAAATTCTTTAGTAGTTGTTATCATTTTGCCATTTCATTTTTACCGACTTAAAATATTGAGGAACAAAACTACAGTACTGTTACAATTTACATTCTTCTGTATTATTACAATATTAAGTTACTATGACACTTATGAATTTTACAAATTGATTACGGCTCTGAACATGTTTTGTTGAAGATTTGTTTTCAAGTCTTCTTGATACTCCTAGCGCCATCTAGCGCCGCCCCAAATATGCAATCTGAAACTCCCTCAGGACCCGTGTTCTGCTTCGCTTAAAACTACTTGTTTATGCTTACTTGAGCAAAATCATCGCCGGTCCCAATTAAAGTTATTTTAATATTTTTAATTTTTATGTTGTAATAATAGTTGCTGCCACTTCTTCCGCTTCAAATGTTATAACTTTTTAAAATATTTTTTTTTTTCGTTAACACTAAGTCATTATATATAAAATTTCAGATAGATATAAAGATTCATATAGTTAAGTCCTATTACAATCATATATCCTTCAGTAGTATCCAATCTTACCTCACTAAAAGTATTTTTCCAAGATGTTCCAACGAATTAATCCTTCTGAAAAAGTTTCAAGATAATGGCAAATGAAATAAAAGACAGTTAGTTGTACGTTTTATACTTTATTTTTCTTTGAAAAATAAAAACAAAATTTAAACTCTACATAAGAATTATAAAACGTTTACTCAATCATTCTGTTTAAAAAAAATGACGAAGTAGCCAGACGTATACCGTCCAATATTCGTTTATAATCTTAGCTTACAAATCAATTCTTAATATCTATTAAAATTATGAGGTAGATGATTTCAAATAGTCTTTAAAATCTTATAAATAGCTACATTACACCTATAATATTAAATTTCATGAAACCCGTATTTGTAATACCTAATTTCAGTGCTATGTTTATACTATATTGCTCGCAGTTTGAACCTTTTTTAGCCTATCAAGAAATTCACTACAAAATTAAGCAAAACATTCGATTTTTATGTCCAGATTGTTTTATTTTTTCTCACAAATTTGTTGAATAGAATTAAGGTACTTTGTTTATGTTAAAAATTATGTATGTCGTGGTTATAACACACCCTGTATTATAATGATTATAATCATAACATAAATTTTTAACAACAAGATAAATATGTTCCTTAAAATTTTCCAATTAAGGTAAGTATATTTATAGCTAGCTTATAATTTTTTATTAAGTTGGATTGGTAATTATAGAATATATTTTCTGTTCAAGAATATCCTCACCATTAAATTGAAATGATGAGACCCTATATAGACACCGGGATTATACAGAGACGACCAACTCTATATAATAAGTATTTTATGAAATATATAACTTAACCTACAATAAATCTAATCAAGATATGAGGTATATTCGATAATTAATTAATCAGAGGTAATAGATGCAATTCTAAACATATATTTTTATTGACAAAAAAAAACCGCAAGAATAATTAAAAAATATTCATCTAATTTTTTTGTTGATATCCGCCTGCTCATAAAAGTAGTTTTGATTTTAAACCTCATTTAGTAACTTAGCTTAGGTATACTACAAAATCGATGGGTTTCTAACATTATGTTGGCATGTTTTATATCAAAACTTCATTGCACCGGACAATATGCGAGAAATATCTTTCTATTTGTGTTAGAGAAATATATTTTTTCAGTTTCACATCTCTTATATTTCATAGACTCAGTATTAATGTAAAACCAAAGTGTCGGGCAGGTAATTAGTTCCTGCTGAAACTGTTCAACCAAAAATTAATTTAATTGACGCGTTAATGAATCATTACAATCTAATATAATATAATTATTGCAATAGAATTTATTTCACTTTGGCACACTTCATTCACCTTGACTCTAGGCTCCTTAATTTCGTACAACCAAAACATTATTATTTAAGCAGTTTGTTTACTTATCAAAATTGATATTGCGCAATAAAAACGAGTTGTATAACGCTGGTTACCGAAAACATTATTACCGATATTATGAATTTACGCCGTCAGAACAAGGGCGATCGATGTTTTATCTCTAACTTAGAATAATTAAAACTAAATATAAATTTACGTTGGTCATAATAGAATATAGCAACAAAATTAATAATAATATAAAAACACACAACTTTGGGTATACATTATTATGCAATAATTATGGTGCCGAACACTCGAACACATAAAATTTGTACTACGTTACACTTCCAAACTTAAACCATAATATCTAAGAGTAAAGTTTTTGTACTGTACGGTTTTATACTCATCAGTCTTGCGATTAAAACATTTATTTGTTTAATATGAGGTAGAGACGTTACTTAAAATCTATGTTTAAAAATATTATGACCTTAAAAATCGTTTCGTCTGTCCTGTTACGAACAAATGTTTGTTGGATACAAGTATTTTTATAAGTAGCTTGTGATAAATGACGAATATGTAAGTATTATATGGTTACGGCTGCGGGCTCTCTTGCAGACTCCCCTGGGAACTGCCTGAGTTCTTCGATTGTGAGTCGTCCTTTTTCTTGTCCACCTACAATTCGATAGAAATAATATTTTATTACGCTTTTATTTTTTCACATATTATTAAAGAACAACATATATATTTAAATCACTGAGTATTTCTATACACACTCTAATAAAATACAATAAATATAAATTTATAATGGCTGTTGACACTTCTTATTAACTTGTCATACCTTTATAGGACAGTCAGCAATGAGGTGGTCTTCGCTCTTGCAATTGTGGCATCTCTTTGGTTGTGGCCCCATACTGCACTTAGCAGCTATGTGGTTTGCAAACTCGCCACAGTTGTAACAGCTATAAAACAATTCAAAAACATATGCATTTAAATTTTTATAATAAAATCGAGTACAAGAAATAATATTAAGAAGATATATTATTTATTTCAATAATTTTTAATTAGTCTGTACCGTAACATACTTTTTATGCACTTAAAATTATAAATTCATTGATTTTAAATCTTTCATTTCTATTCGTTTCATTTCAACAGTTGAATCGTAATGCTTAAATAAAAAAAAACACCAATTGTTTATATTATGCTTTTGTTTTTTTTTTTGGAACTTTTGTAAATAGAGCATATTTATTGTGTTACACATTTCACTTTTCTTTGAAATAAACCGCTTTAAAAATCAGTTCATATTGAATACCGTATCTTCCTAAACCGCTTCTTACTCAGCGGACGTCTGTGAGAACCCTGACAGTCGACTGAGGATGGACCACAAACTCGCGTCGCTTCCAAACCCTTGTCAGACTCCTTGCACTCGAATTCGACCAACTCTTCATCACCCAGCGATCTGAAGCCCGTCATTTGAATCACACTCTAAAAATGAAAAAAAAAATTACATATTGACACTCACTTACTATCTTACTATACTCTACTAACGTTAGATTGGGCATCCAATTTTTTAAAATATTTTATTAAATGGATTGTATCCATGATTCTGTGAAGACATTGTTCTAATTTGATAAATAGAAGGGATGTTGTTTTGGAATCTTTTAATATATATTTTTTTCTAAAACTAGGTAGAGATCATTCTTTGCGCTTGCTTTAAATCTCATAGTGGCTAAGTTGATATATTTTCATCAAACTTTTCTCAAAACTAAACTAAACCACAATAAAACTAAGTAAATTTACATTTGGAGTAACTATTAATTTTGAGTAAATAATGATATAAATTTAATGTAATAAACGTTCTCCAACATAATTTATTTTCCCTTTGAGCATGGCGGTATATTTTGCTAGCAAGTTTTGTAATTGGCAATTTAGTCTTCACACGATGCAACACCCAATACATTGCTAATGAAATGTACGGAGATTACATTAGATGTGATTTTGGAAGCAAACAGTGTATTTTAGTTGTAAACTAAATTATATGCAAAATCCCACTTTTAATATACTAATTTATTCTATCTACCAATACAACTAGATCTATCATTTCAACACGATATGTTACTTAATATTTAAATATAACGAAAATTGAAATGAAATAATTCTCCCAAGCAAATATTGATCCCGCAATATTCTAATTCTAGTGCATTTTTTGTTTAATTTAACTAGGACATGTAATTAAAAAACTTTTACATGCAAAAAAAAAATCATTTTCTAGCATAGTTTTTAAATTAATATTTTTAATTCCATTTTTTTTATCCAATTTGAGGATGAATCAAATTCTTATATTTTTACTTGAAATAAAAAAAAACGAATTCACATCAATTATATTAAAATATAAAACTGGACAACTATAAACACGTAACATACTACTATCGCCAAATACCATAGTCTTGACCTAATATGATTTTTACCGCTAGCATTGCAGCGGGCCGAATACAAACTTGGTGGCGTAAATTTATAGAAAAAACATCCGGAGTTGATAAGCTAAACAAACAAACAAGCACGCTATCGGGTCGAGCGCTAGATTTCCCAGTATATAGTTTTTTTAACTACCAAAAAATTTTACGATAATGCAGTTGATACTTCAAATGAACATTTAAATTTTACTATACAATCTAGAAATTTATTCTGTGAATGTGAACTTTCCGACTTTTAAAAAGAGATTTCGATTTGTAGCAGGTAATTCTTGCGCCTTTCGCTTTTAACTTTATTTATGAATAAGACAAATGGGTGAATCAATATTACTATTGATTTTATTGTAAATATTTCAAATTTTAAAGCTGATATTATTGTGCAGATTCCATAAAATCTTGGCAGAACGTATCACAACCATTTACAAATTCATCCACATACGCAAAGTTGTATATTGATATGAATCATATTTAAAATGAAGAAACATTGTCAGTATAATTAAAATGGTTGATTGTTCAATTGTGAACTTGTTAAAAATATTATCACCTGATGAACAAAAACGTCCTGGCCTCCATCATCAGGGGTGATGAAACCCCATCCTTTTGCTACGTTGAACCACTTGCATCGACCACGCCGCGGCACGCCCGTTACGCCAGCGATGCCGCCCGCACCTAATAAAATAATTACATATTATTTCATAATAAATCGCATTTACATTAATTTGAAACCAACTTCTCAAAAAATTTCCTTTGTTAATTTCAATTTATTTAGAAAGTAGTAAATTTTCGTGAGTCTTCTTATCTTTAATTGGCATAACATTACATTGAAGATCTCACATATTATTAAATACACCCCTATAATAAAATTATAACACCACAAGCTGCACCAATAATTGAATACGAGAATAAAACATCGTTACTGTAATTAAACAAGTTCCGACCCACCACATTTATGAAAGTATAAAGTTAGTATCACGTGTTCTAGAGTTACATCAGAACATTTATTGTAAAACCGATATTTTTTAACTATCAAAGAACTCATCTTTTAATTTTTGATAGCACTAGCAATTAAAATGCACCTGAAAGTTCTTGGAGAAAGTTACGATTAAACTTTTAAATAGAAAACATTCGAATAGCTTGTGATTGCATAGTGTACCGTCCCCTATTTTAAAATGCATATTTAGACATTTTACCGTTTGAAAATCTATTAGCAATAAATAAGGGCCCACGATCGTTTACAGGACTAAGAAAGGGTATACTATTCCCCTTATCGGCTTCTTCACAAAAAATAACGTGGGAACCGAATGAAAGAATGAAGTCTTCTTTTTATGTGTAGATATCACTATAGTTGTTAAGGTTGAAGACCTCATTCCATAGGGACTATTAGTGTCGAAACGCTTTTTTAATTAAGTACCACGCAAATATTTTGATAAATCAAATATTATTTAAGTACTTTATATATTTGATTAAAAGCCCTAGTGAATGGAACTAATATGATGACTAATTAAATCGTTATTTCCGCTTAAAAATGATGAAAGAATTCAAAGTAGTTATTAAAAAATATAAGTGACACATACGTATATGAGTGATGACTAAGTTAAAAATTCTCAAAGGTATCATACCTCGGATATTATTGAATTGCTCGATCATGTATTATATTACGTGAGGTGCGAGTATAAACTTACAATATGATTGCGGTGCGTCTGGTAAATAATTAGGTATCGAATACGTGATTATCAAAATCTTAAATTATTAATAGGTTTGTTACTTTAAAATAATATAAAAAATATTATATTAATAGGTTTAATGGAAACACCAATTAATCATATCATTAACGTTACAACGGTTGTATGTATGTTCTGCTAAGACAACAAGCGTGTGCCGGTATGTAGCTACGGGTAAGCTAAGCATATTATTTTAGGTAGCGGCGTTGGTAAAAGCGGCTACACACGTGGCAGAGACGGGGACTCGAAGAATGCGTGGTATTTAGGTTGCGTCTCTGGCACCTTCATTCATTGGCGTAACACTGCACCTTGTAGTGCCTCGCCCCCCATGCTTGTCGTCAAGAATCAACGCAGTAGATACCCGAAATTTATTATTCTACATTGATGGGAAAGCATAAACATACATTTCAAGTTACGTATGCTATCATGTTATTTTATGAAAGCACGTGTGAGGTTATGGGAAAATATTTAAGTATAAAAATAAAGTATCAGTTTTGTGATCCATTATAAGTACGAGTACGTTCAGCTTTCTAACTTATGGATAATTTTCAAAAGATCGTTTAATTGGATTCAATGTACACGCAAAAATCTTTATTGTAGTAATAAAAATACTTGAAAAAATAAAGAACATTTTTCTCTAATATAGACGTAAACTTTTAGTACCAACATTTCATTTTTACAGCACTCTTCTGATATTAGCCTCTTCGGGCGTTATTTTATTTATTTATAAAAAGAAGAGGTGTATTTTAATCGATATATTGCTATATATACTTTATTCATCAAATATATTTATTTTTATAAACGTTTGTAAGGGATTGTAACATATTACTTTAGTAAATTACTTACTGAGCTCATTCAAGCTATTTTTTTAGTCGTTTTTTGTTTTGGGCCTGAATGAGGCGTACATACAGCGAAGGTTGTCGTTACTATCGTATTAACGGAGTGGGCTCAAAGGAGTAATATTTATACAAAACATTCCGATATAAAAGGAAGTGGTGTACTCATATAATGGGAATTGACATGCTTCCTCAAATTATTATGTTGCTCTCAATTTATGAGTGTCCCAAATAAAAGCTGTATTTTTATATAGCTGTATTCTTTTAATGGAAGTAAGTTAAGTATTGTTCAAGCAAACTTTATTTTTAATATGTTATATTCAATATGCATTTAAAATATAAATTCACGACATCACTATAAGTATAATTGAAGTTTAGTCGTTTACTTAAATGTAAAAGTAGCTTTAATTTTCAGTAATAATTATTTAAGAGACAACGAATTCTAGTAATAGTAAATATGATTCCAAATTATCTAAAAGACGCAGATACAAGCGATCTTAATATAGTTGTACGTAATTTATTGGATCACGATGGTAAACAACTGCGTGTTTATTTTTATCCCCCTTTTTGTGAATATAGGACAAGTGCATAAAGCGGTAGCGCATGCACTGCGCATCCGAGTCGTGTGTGTTTACTCAACATGCGCGTGAGTCGATGAACGCTCGTCCACGTCTACGCCCTACCACTAAAACATACACTTAGGAATTTCAAACTTCATACGCATGCTTAACTTTTGATTGCATTCCATTAGACTGAGCCCTCAAATATTTGTTGATAAAATATACACTAGTGTCGCTTTCAGTGACTATTTAACGCCAGCATTCCATCGCTATTTGGGGCGTCACGTTACCATACATAAATAAATCTGATACACGTTGTATGTTTATCAATTAATTGTTTATTTATTACTTTGAATACCATAAAAATTAACATGTTTCTATATATTGATAAAGGAATTAAAACATATTACCAAAAAATATATTTTATAAATAATTTTTTCCCTACATATAAATAAAACCGAAAAAATTGAATAGGATTATATATATAAATTTTGTAATTAAAGAATCGTTTATAAAATATTGAAATAAACTTTTATGTGTACTAGAATAGCAAATAAAAGTGATCGGGAAATTCTTATTGTATCTTAAAGATTACCTTAAATTAGTAAGCCGATCTTATTTAAGCCGACGCATTTTAAAAACAAGGGGGATCTCTGAATGTTTAAATATGTTCAACTATTTCTGTGCACCGCTTATTTAAACGACTGTTATAATAATGAACATTTTGCTGTTACCTTTTAGTTACCATATCAGATCTACAACGGAAATGACGGATTCTTATAATTAGCGCTTTTTGGGTAAACTTAAAACTTATCATTATAATTTGTTGAAAATGTGTAATTCGTGTTAAGAATTATTAACGGTCATGGTTGTTTATTTTTAAGCTACTAATTTTCGAGAGGGTGATGAGGTTCCACTTTATTAAAAATATATTACCATAATAAACAACTCTATCGAGGAAAACTGCCGAAGTATGATATATTCAATAAAATT
>DVQP01003289.1:0-11051 GCA_018231745.1 Danaus eresimus
GCTTTAAGAATAGAGTAAGGCTTGACGTTTGATTTGATAGCCCTAGTGCCTTCTCTCACCAAACCTACTGATCGCTCATTTGTGTTTATTTTCCTTTGCGCTCCGGTAACCGAAAGTCTATGATTTCCAGTACGATATCGTGACGACGCGAGTATTGACCGTTATCCAGGAGGACTTTACATGCTACCAGTAAATGGGAGATTTCGCCAGGATATATCTTTTGGAAACTTTTAGGTATTTATAGAGCTCTAATGGCCTTTTTAGACTCATTCCAAAACTATTGCGATCCCTGAATACAGTTAATGAATTAGCTGACAGTGCAAGCCCGAGCCACAATTTTAACATCTTTATGATGACTGAAAGGTCAATTTAAACGTCAAGTTAGTAATTATCGCAGATACTAACTTTTTGGATGTTACTGATCTGTTAGCTATCGACCTTGATGATATCGTTTAAAACGCTATCTACTGTTCTTTCTCAAGATACGTATATTACGACCTATATTCATTATCAATTTTATGACCGAGAAATTTAAATGGTGCATTTCCCGTAACCGTAGAAACGCATTGATCGTCTAACGATAATCCGGATCATTTGAGATATATTTTGTATTCCGCCTACCAAGACACAGACGGTGACATTAATTTGGTTTTGTCCTCAATCCTTGCGTCCACTCACAAAATTTATCCACCTCATTTAATAGTACCTGACATTGTTTGGGATTACGTGTCAATGTGTGAAATGTATGAAATTCGTGATTATTTACAATTTCTAGGAAATGTACAAGCAATCCAAAATATAAACATTCGGTATATCAAAGTTTTTGCGAGTGTATCGGGGTGAAAGAAGGGTTAGATTATTTTATTTTATGTGTTATAGTTATGTTTTAACAAAATGTTTTATTTATAACGTGTTTGCAGTAAGCATTCTAAGGGTGGTAGAAGTTGAGGTAGAGGTAAAAGAGGTGGTAGCTTTGGTAGACTTATTACAGCTCGAACATGGGCTGTCTCGACAGGGGAAGTACCACCCTTTTACAGTAAAACGGGTGTAAAGTAGTCTTTAATTGCTGAGTTTTGTCCGATGAATGAGACAGCCGGTTGTCCTTTCTTTTTCCCCACATTTTCCTCTCCCGTAATGTTAACTCATACGATAAAGTTTTGACGTCCATAAATCTAAGTATTTTTTGAGTTATCGAGCGTGTTTCTTTGGAATAAGGTCCAAGGAGACCCTGCAAATGCAAGTCGAATCAGGGGCTCTTTCGTACCCCGTCCCAGTGACACATAAAACTTAACTCTGAGTTCAGATCAAGGGCAATGCTCTTTCACAGGATAATTATTGGCACATTAGCATCATTCCATCATTCCCTGAACATTAAGATCGGCCCTGCATCCGTAACACAATGCTGCAGATGTCTATGGACAACGATAACTACTTCTCATCAGTTAGGCCATCTGCTCGTTTGCCGTCTTTAACATAATAAATAAACAATTTTCCTGATACGATACTGAAATCATATATAATTCCTAGGAATTGTGCAAATTTTAAATTACATTTATATATTAAATATTTTTTAAAACAATATTTTATATATTTCCTAAATAGCTTTGAAATTGAATCAATTTTCTGTGATTTATATACAATTACTAGATTTTATGCATTTCCTGTAACATATATGTGTGTATACATATATATATATATATATGTATGTAAACATATATATATATATATATGTTTTGATATAGAATAAAATAAACTGAATTACAAAAGGCATATCCGATATACCTTGTTGAGAAATCTCTTTGCGTTATTATGTTATCATACGGTGTATTCATAAAAATCAAAATATTAAAATCTAAATTTTATTTATTATATATTTTAATACGAAAATGACTTTCCTGATATAATTTAGGCAATCATTATTATAAATAGTGTCTATTTTGAAAGATAGCTATGTAAGTAAATTATCGGAAGGAAAATAATGTTTAGGTAAATTAACAAACTTGGACTTAAAATTTAAACTTACTATATTAAATGGACAAATTGTATGGACGTCTTTACAGCTTGAGAGCAGTAACTATTCTGATTCTTCAACACTTACTACGTGAGTCCTGACCCTAAACCTTTTTACATCTGTACTGCACATTTTATAATTTCTGTAAACTCTGAAGCTCTACCTTTTTTTATACCTTACAAAAATGTTTTATTGTATTATTAACAATTATTTTAAGACCAAATATTCCCGACAAAACGTATATGATATAAATAGAATACATTTATATTCACAGCCACTACTTATATATTTCATAATACTTTTACTACATAAAATATTTTAATGTTCGAGACCGCTGAAGGCATAAATTAACCAATCAAATAGGTCGATGCGTTACCACAACTCAAAGAGGCAGTTTTTACCTTCATTAGTCGGATTCGAGTCAGCGAAATATCGAGCTCAAAATATGTGATTTTTTCGCCTATATACATAATATATATATATATGTATATATGTATTAAAGAGCTTCAAGCCCTAACAAAATACGTCGCACGGCGGTTAAAAAAGAGATAAAGGTTAACGAACACTTAAAAAAATTACTTCTCACAATTTCACATTTACATTTGAAGTTTTACTTTAACAATTATTTTACTTACTCTCAGCAAACCTGTCTATTTTATATCGTAGAAGTGAATTATGATTAGTATCCGATCGTAGGCTGTCTTATATGTATAACCTCTGTACGTATTGTCACTCAAACTTATTGTGTCTACAGAATTTCAGTACGATCAATTGAAGTTAAAAAATCTAATGCAATTTTGATTTGCTGAATTCTAACCATACAAATAACATCGCAAGTTAAATACAAGTTTGTAAGAACAAATAAATGAGCCAAAAAAATACCATGAATCCCACATAATATTAACTCAGCTCCAAATGTTTTTTTAGTGGTTCTGTATATGTTTTATTGTTAATATGACCATTCAAAAGTGTTAAAACCTTATTTTATTAAATCAACCGTTATATGATATTTTATGGTACGAAATATATGAAAAAATTATATTTTATTGTTATTTAATATCGGGTAATTTTATATATTTTTTTGATGATATTGTTTCATTAGAATATTTTTATTAAAAAAAAAGCTTTATTCTTAATAATGTCATGATATTTTTTCTATAATATTAAATATATATATTTAATTATAATCCGAAAAGTAATTGAACTTAACTATTTCATTCAATTTAACAATGAAATGTATTCTTACCGATTTATGTTTTACATATACCATATGTTATGATATACATATACCCATAATTTAATTAAATTGCATCTGAATTAACATTACACAAAACTTTCATTATAATACCAATATTTTATGTACAAAATATATTGTGCTAATGAAATTAAAAATTTACTTATCATATGGCAAGTCTTTGAGCAAAATTACATTTCCTGTTGGTAACATATGTTACGGTACAATCTTTTGCCACTTTGGAATTAAACTTTCCCGTTAGTAAAGCGAATAAGTGAATACAAACACTCAGAGAAGTCACTGGAGCTTAAAACTTAAGCAGGATCTCATTCGCAACGCCTCAACATCCACGGCAAGTTGCCGCTAATATTTTTAATCCATAATAATAAAAATGTAAGTGATTTGGTGCCTAAAGGGACTATGTATTTGATGTTCATCATTGTCTTATACTACGACATTATATTTTATAATACTTTAGTTTACATTTTTAGCACTGTATACTAATTAAAGTAATCACATTTTCATTACCAATGAGATAGTAATGGTTCTTTCTACGCACTGAAAATATGCCCCTTATGATTAGCTGCGTTTTGTGAAAAGTACAAATTTAATTAATAAACGGTACGTGTGAAATTTAAATTCGATATTTGTTTTTCAACAAGTTCATTTGCGTGTGCAAATTAGTTAGTTTAGTTTCAACAATTCGTGATTGTTAGACAGTTCTTGATATTGCCACGAATTATATTGAAACCGTTTCCCTGTTACTGGAGATATTATTTAATTTTATTATTTTGAAATATTGTTCAAGTCGGATCGCTTCTCATTTCTATTTAGGATTAAGAAATTCGTGTGCTAAAACCGCAAAAGTTACCATACAAATCATCTTCAGAAATGTAGTAGGATTTTTATAAAAGAAAGGTTCAAAAGAAACTTAGTAATAACAAGATAATGAAAGTGTTTATTTCAATCAGTTTTAAATAAAAAAATAACACTTTTGTGACACATAAGATTTTTAAATTTAAAATACCGAATCTTGTTCACTTGAAGTAAGTTCTTTTATTTTACTTCCAATTGAATAAAATGTCTTTTATATTAACATGAATGTTAAAAATACAAATATCTTGTTGTTGTAAATAGAAGCAATTATTTGTTTTTATAAAACATTATAAATTAATAGTAACTGTATTGCATAGTAAGTAATATAGTTATTATTGTGTAATAAATGCGGTATTTGGCCAATATGTACCCAATGAACTATTGAAGTAAAATTAGCTACTTACATTTTTTAAACATTAGTTTTGAAAATTTTTATATAAAGCAACAAAAATAAATGATATCCTATTTCATAAGACATTGTTTTACCACCAATGAAATTCTAGTACATTTTTTGTTTGTAATACTAACGGAAAACGAAAACACCAAACTCGTTCATGATTTGTTTTGAAGTCTTGTAATAGCTTCACTTAATTTTGAAACTGTATTTAAAGACTTTAAATCTAAACGTATTAAGTGACTTTATTTTAATTAGCTGTTTAAAGATTTATTTTAAATTTGAACACATTTAATCCTTTTTATAGGTCGATAAATATAAACGGGATTATTCTTTGTATGCAAAAAGATTTGTGTCTTTATGGAATTAAGCCGAACTAGAATCAGTTCACCCCATTTGGAGTTCTGTTTGAGGAACGTCTCAACTGCAGACACAAGTTACTCTTTGCTATCTTCTACTTGTACACGAGAAATATTCGCTTGGCCAATATAGTAAGCGTCACCAGTACTGTCATCTGCATAGCACCGAATCTTACTGGTTCGCAAATCTTTCTATTATATTAATAAAATATAATCAATTACGAATAAATTTCATTATTGAATATAGAGGATGCAATAATTATAGCAACTATATATATATAATTTAAAGAAATATATATACATCATAAGCCAATTGCACTCTAAATAATTATTAATTTTTAACGCGTAAATATGAACATACAACTTTCTGTTACTTTTTACATGCTTATTTTTATTATTATATACAAATCATACCTTATAAATATGTTTTATTTCATAGAAATATAATTAGGATTTAATACGAAATTTAATTTCTAACTTCATATAATGTAAATGCAACATATATTTTTTTAATTTAATAAATACTAAACAACCTCAACTTTTTTACAAAAGACCAAAATTAACTGCAAGTTTTTTGTTAACTTTACCTTTGCATTGAAAAATTTCAACACAAGCTGCTACAACTATAGTATTTTATGTGTCTATAAAATTACAATTCTTATTATCTCATAAAATAGGTTTCATAAAATTGTGTCGCCGTGACTTTTGTGTGGATCGAGAAATTATTATGCGATGACTATAAAGTTATTTGGCGCTTTTTAGCGTTATGAAGGTCATGCAGCAAAATATAAACGAGCAAAATTATAATATGTTTATTTATGTACAGATAGTGAACTACTACGTAACTATTTCAATCAAATTTTACAGTAAGTCGTCCAAACGTCAAAATGACACCGAAGCTATAATTGATTCCACAATTTCGTGTAGTTCCCGCGGGATCACGACATTATCATCTCACTGTTGGGTGATTATCTCATTCATTGTTGAAACACAGCCCGAAGTTGACCCGGACGAAGATGAGATAAAATTAATTCCTATGTATTTGTAAAACTAGTATTATTATGTGCCGAAGCAGTAGGCCCTAACTATCGTAAGTTAGTGGAATTGTTTGCGAACTCAACATTCGTGAAATGGATGATATTTAAAACAGTGTACTCTACGTTGAGCCACAAGGTGCGTCTGAAGGCTCCTTAGAATGATGCAAAATGGATTATTTTGAACGTCAAAGGCACGCTACTTCTGCAGAAATATTTCAATAAAATTTGCTGATTTTTTCCTATAATATTGTATTTATGCAGATATAGCGACATCAGAATTTATTTGTACCTACTGGGTTGACCGACTGTAATGTGCTTCTATATGAATACCTCTGACTTCGTTTCAGTTAAAACTGAATATTGATGTTAATATATAGATATTATGGGAGGCTTCAGCAAAAATTGGGTCTATCAGTATGTCAGAAAAATAAGCTACAATACCATTAAAAGTAAGTAATCTTTTTTTAGGACTCATGGTTCTTTTAAAGTCCTACTCACTAGAAATATTTAAAGTAATAAAGAATAAAATATTTATTGTCTCTTCAACTCGTCACATTTTTTGCTTCTATTACAATAATACTTATGTATTTAAAGCTCTTACAGATTATAAGAAATAGTTTTATTTACATTGTTTCAGTATTCATTGAGTATTGTTTTTATTTATTCAGTATTTTTTTTTATCTCAATACATAATAATATATATTAATAGTTTGTTTACAAACACATTACGCATTTACATATTTCTTGTTCCGATGCAATGAAAAACTAATCAAAGAAATATAAAGTTTTAAACATATTTTGTTCACGTAATATTATAAAATTGTAGCATTGTTATAACTTCACATTATTTAAAACTGGGTTAAAAAGAAAGTTAAAATAGCAGTTAATATTTTCTCTAAGGACGTCACTCACACTACTAAGTATTACGAGATTAGCTCGAAGACCAGATGCGTCACTAACAGAAATTCTGTTAGTTGTTTAAAAACTTGCTATCGTTTTCGTCAGAACATTTTATATATTTTTTGCATTACAAATTCTTTACATTTGAAAGGAAACAATTAAGACATTAAAAGTATTAAATGGTTCAAAAACCCTTACTTGAATGTTAAGTTTCATTCAATAACTACTAAATATGCTTAATTAAATGAAAATATAACTAAAATTAAACCCAATATCTGTAAAAGGCTGTTTCACTTACCAAAACTAAATTCTTGTAAACATTCATTACAAAAAATATAGAAAACATTTACAGCTACAAAACCGTCGAGTTAAATTATAATTGTAATTAATATTAAACTTAAAGTACTTCAATAAAAGAAATTAATAACGATTAAATCTTGGTACAAGTTATTATTCCGTTTATTAAAGGTATATTGCTTAAATATGTATTCGTTTAGTTCATGCTCACTATTAATTACGAAAAAGCTGTAAAATGTTAAATAACTTCCATCTTTTATATGTACACTAATTGTTCTTTTATTTTTCTCCCATAATTTTTTACAACGCTATTGCTTGAAAAATATTTTTTAAGATCAATGGACTGTTGTTTGAAGACAAATCCGCTTAATAATGCGTGCGTTTATTTTGGTAGGTTTAAAACAATTAACGACGATAAAAACAGAACGATTTCCTTTCAAAATACGTCAGATTAGGTCTCCAATTAAAACTTGGATCCTTTTGTGAGAAACAATCGAAGCGGAATCTCTAACGATGACCAACTTTTTGTTTTCATTCTTCAAATAAGAACCGTTTATAAGTGAAGAGATAAAATCAGTATAATTAATTTGTATTTAAGTTAGAATTATTTTCTTTGTAGCAAACCTATTTAAGCTACCTTTTAAATGATTCTCCTTGTAAATTATTATATATAATACATCTAAAAGCTTTGTTAAGCTAAAATTTGTTGAAATTATATTAGTGTTTCGTTGTTAAATCCTAAAAATCTATTCACTTTCCATTAGAAATAATCTTAATGGCTAATGAGACATTTGTAACAATGGGGCAGCAACATTAGGATAGCAATAAAAGTCATTATACTAGCCTACGTGACCGGTTCGTTAACAAAGACTTATAAAACAAGAAAGCTGCAAACATATAAAAACACAAAATTGTATAAAGTTTATTTAGTTCTGTTAACTGTTTTCGTAATTACTTCCTATGTGTAATTACTATGAATGAGAAATGTCGGCATATACTTACATTGTTTAAATATTATATCAAACAATGTAATCAAAAATTAATTTTAGTTTTCATAACTATACATCAGTCGAAAGATACGAAATATAACCAACAAAATAAAATTACATATTAACAAAGAAAGATAAAAGCAAAAGTCATATTCATAGGTCTTTTTTATTTCTTTAGAGAATTGCTTTAAGAAGAAGAAGAAGCTAAACAGAAATTTTATTATTTATATGTTGTAGTATGATTTTATTGAAATGTAGGCGTTTTGAACTATGACATTAAATGTGATAAAGTTGGAATACAAGGCCATTGAAGGCCATAGCTAAAAATTGAAACATTTTTTTTTAAGCTGTATATATTTCTAAAAATGTGTCGTTTTAAGTCCCATTGTTCTGTATTTTTTATATACATGTGTCGAAAAATAGAAATTTAATTTCGTAATACATCCGATATACTCGTATTTAGATTTTCAAACTGCAGTACTCTCTGAACATAGTCCAGTAGTGAGACAAACTCCTAAGTGAATTCTCTCCGGCGAGATTGAGACGTAATTTCATTTATTCCAATATTTAGTGAGAGGTTGTAAATTTGATTGTTTTTAACTAAGCGCTCCTTCCAAAGGCATACATTTTTGTCGTTCGTTATTTAAGCAGCTGCATTAATTTTAAATAATAGCTTATAATATATCCCACAAATTCAAACCGCAGCTGCTTACTAACTAATACGTAAGATATTATTGCTATTCGAATTAAGCCACAAAAGAAAGTTTTTACAGTAACTTTAAAAATAAACAACGTAATTGGTTGTGAAAAAAATATTTTTTTCATGTCACGCAATTGTTCTGTATATATCCATAAAGATCAAAATTCAAATTCCGGATTTGGTTTGCGTTGAAATGCGGGCTTTTAAATTCAAAAATTGCAAAAACCCACCAGATGCTTCCGGCCAATGATAAAAATTTTATTATAAAACACACAGTACAATACATTTAACACTTTGAGTACAAGCAATACAACATACATTAAAAGAAATAAATTAAAGTATGTTTAGCGTCAAAAGCGAAGTTAATTAATATAAATTACCTTCCTACTCGTACTTATCTCTATCTTTTTAAAGTGAATAAATGAATTAAGAAAATATTAAAGATAACGGTACTTGATTTGTATTTATTCGATGCATGACCCCTGTGCAATGGACCTTTAAATGGCACACACGCCTTTTGCACCAAGCTTCATACTTATAGCTAAACTATTTTTTCCCATCACCCAATTCCTAACACTATAGGTGCGTAAATTTATGAAGTATTGTTTTACCTTTAACACCTTTTGAAATTATTTTCTTCATAAAATACAGACACAAAAATTATAATAAGCGGTACAAGTATAATGATTAAAAAATAATTAGGCTCTGAATTGAAGTCTATTTCTGATTTCATAGTTATTGGAATGACAAAAAAATCGCTTTTATTGGAATTAAATTAATAACATATGTGCTTTAATTTAATATGTATCTGTATACGCAAATGCACAAATATATTGTTGGTAAAGTAATATATATATTTTATTTAAAAATAAGATTATTCAATAACTTGTATTACTATACTAATTTACTTAGATATCTTGTCACACATTAGACTCATTTGTTTGTGTTTAGTAAAATATGTATATAAAAATCACGATGCTTTGCTTAAAAAACGTTGAACTTAATATCAAGAAGAATAATATTCTATGTTTAAATTAAATTATAAGAAAAAAAGCAGAATTTTGCTTGAGAATTGACTAACCGACCGCCAACATCACTGTATCCGACAACTCCTGCGGGGATATAATTACTGTGTTATATATATTTTTTTGCTCATTTTATAATATTTATACAACACCGATGCTTTATTAGCTGAGTTATTATTATATATTTATGTATGTTACAATCATAATACCGAAACATTTATATGAATTAAATAGAATTGAATGAATATATTCATAAAGTATTTCGTAATTATCTTTGTGAAGTTTTGTTGAAACCAGTTTTAATTTATATCTTTATGCCACCAGTGTCGTTAGTATGTTATCTTGTTTTTATTTTTAAAAACTACTCCAGATCTAATATATTTTATTTAGTTTTGTAGAAATCTAACTGGTTTTAATTGAAATACCGCCTAATTACAATTAATACGTATATAATGTGGAAAAAATGTATATTGTTAAAACCAAAAACACACAAATACCTATCACAATACTGAAATTTAAGTTTACAAATTTCTTTAATATTTTTGTAAGTATTAAAAGACATATTTGAATTAAAACCTTTAATAGCACTACTTGATTTCAATGTATGTAAGTAAACTTCATTGAAGACTAAAGAGTCCCCAAAAGTAGTTTCGAAATTTATATACAAAAAGTTTAAATACAAAATTGTTGATCGTTGTATTAACTTTGTATTTTACTCTATTTACAAAAGTTTTATAATTTTGGGATATCAAGACAAACAGTCTTTATGCTTCAGGATTCGTTACAACTCACCACTTTCATTAACTACTTTTGTTATATTTTCTTTTCAAGTAAGTTTCGTCCTACATATTTTTAATTTCAAATCTAATAGACTAATTACGACTTAGACAAGACCAGACGTAACCTCTCTCAACTCAACTCAACAGTGCCTGGGACTTGCAACCTAGGATTATTATTACTTACAAATTTATAATAAAAATCTTTAAGGTTTCATATCATCAACAATGTTTTTTGAATGTTATTCAATGACTCGAAACATTTAGTCCTTTCCAATCTTATATATAACAAATAGATTCGGACATGGTGTACGGCATTTGCGTGATCAAATCCTTTTTATATTATATCCAAAACCTGGATTTCAGATGATACTACACATAAAGATAATTCCTTGTTTTCGACATTAAATATAAGTGGTCTAGTTATTCTGCTCCTTGTCTTAATTTTTTTTT
>DVQP01003290.1:0-11050 GCA_018231745.1 Danaus eresimus
CAGGAATATTTAATGACTTCATAATGAAAGCCTAACATCCTTATTTCTGAACTCCTTTGCTGTAAAATATCTCTAGATACATGTAGATATGGATTACAGGTAGACTATGAGAAAAGCTTAACAAAATGTTTGGCACAAAATTGAATGTTAAGTTTTATTAACGAGAGAATGTCCAGCCGGCTGTAAGTCTGAAACTAATAACAATAGTTATAGCGGACCAAGAACCAATGTTGTAATAAATCTCATGTTATTAAACAAACTTCATATTATTCTATTCATCCAATATAATTAATATATTATTAACCTAGTGATTATGTTAAATGTGTGAAGTTATTTCAGACCATTCTACATAAACCATCAGCTCTGTCGATCGCAATGGGAGCGTCCGAGTACTTCCCCCCAGTCACCGTCGTCCCCGACGGTCCCCCCGACCGTATCACCTAATTCCCAGGTGTCCCCCAATTCCCCCGTATCCCCTAATTCCCCTGCGTCTCCTAGTTCCCCCATTTCCCCCTCCTCGCCCACTATACCATCCTCCCCTGTGTCCGATGACAGCCATGTAGCTTCTATATCGTTAAGGTAATGAGTTTTTCATATCAGATATTGAATTTGAAAAGTAGTAAAATTATTTAATATTCCTTATTCCTGTTTTTATTAATTTACTATTAGTTATTCACTCACTTTGTTAATTTACTATTTCTAATTATTATATAAGTGTATTTGTCATATATAAACTCTCTTTATGTACTCATACAATTGATATCTAATTCTATAAGTTATTGCTTCTGAATGTTTAGTGCCTTGTAGGTAGTTATCTTCTTAATATATATTTTTTAATGAAATGACCCTCAAACCGCAAAGACTAGTTCTGAAGATGTGCAATTTGTCAGTAGAATTATATCTATTTTTCAGCTAGTCTCGAAATGATTAAGATTTATAGAAATCCAGTAAAAAATGTATCTACATGTAATTAATCTACATTTTTTTTATCTTCAGGCCGGAACCTCAACCGCAGACAGCGATCCGAAGTCGTCAGTCATCTACACCGTCCTCAGTCAATGTGACGCCGATAGCGACATCCGATCTGCCGCCCGGATATGGTAAAATAAAAATATTAAGAAAATACAGTAGAATATTTTTTCTTTGAATGAATCCACTTCCAAATATATATATGGGTTCACTGAAATAAGCCCGTAAGTTTGAACTAGATATAGTTTCCACACTACCTCGGTAATCACACCGAACATTTGATATCTTAATCATATATACGACAAATTTCTCGTATCATATTTTCTTGACTAACGGTACGCGGACACAAACCTAACATGAAATATTGAAAGAATTTTCGTACTAAGAAAACATAGTATAATATCGGTTTATATTATTCGGTTTCTATATAAAGTATAAATCGTTTCCAGAGATGAGAATCACAGTTCAAGGCCAGGTGTACTTCTACAACGGCAGCACCCGGTCGTCTACGTGGCACGACCCACGTGTGCCACAACACTTGAGACACTGCGCCGCGGTCGCTGGGCCACTACCGCCCGGCTGGGAGATGAGACACACACACTCCGGACGGCCGTACTTCGTTGATCACAACAACCGCACTACACAGTTCACTGACCCAAGACTAGCTTTGTCCACCAGAATTGTTAGTTGGAGGAACATTTCTATTTCAGGAGAACCTGGCCAGATTACATTACAATGTTTATCGGATTTACTTAATTTTTTTTATACGTACGCCACTGTTGCTAAGTAAAGGAAACGTCAAATATAATGTAGAACAATCAGAATACGCGAAGTAAGCCTAAAAACATATTCAATGAGGCTGATGGTTATTGTTAATATAAATAACTTTATCATTATACTTTAACAGATTTTGAGATTCGGGTAGCACTATTCTACTGAAGAATCCATAAGGAACAATATTATTCTGTTACATATAATCATTTATTTTTATATCAAATATGACTATTAAACACTCATTCTGGTCACGCTAGACGCTAAAGGTGAAAGAAAATTTTATTCCACTTGGTGACCGGTACTCATTGTTTTAAGTTCCTTGTGTTGATGATAATATAATTCTAAATAATGATAATATACTTATCAATAATCTCAGGCGCCGCCGACTGAAGCAATACAATCTACAAGCCCGCCATTCACAAACCCGACTACTAACTGTCCAGCAGACAACGACGCTCTGCCTAAATACAAACGAGACCTCGCTGCTAAGGCGAGAGTGTTGAGAGCTGAGCTACAAGCATTACAGCCACAAACAGGACACTGTCGCATTGAAGTGAGTCTATAAAGTTATAATTTTATGTCCAAGAATTTTTTCGAGATGCAATAAGTTCCATATATATATAATACAATTTACAAATAGGATATTTCATCGCAATTATCATCCTTAAACTTAACACGGACATAAGGTTATCCATTCATAAATTTCTTTATAAATCGAAATCTAAAAATAATAATTATTACACACAAACTAAACAAGCTAGGATACGTAAGCTACAGATTAGTCGTACCATTAAACGCAAAGAAATTATCAATAATTAGCCTCAACTTAACCAATTTTCAGGTATCACGTAACGAAGTACTAGAAGAATCGTACCGTCTCGTGATGAAGTTACGGGGTAAGGAGCTGAGAAAACGTTTGCTCGTCAAGTTCCGCGGCGAAGAGGGGCTCGACTACGGCGGCGTGGCCCGCGAGTGGCTCCATCTGTTGGGGAGAGAACTGTTCAATCCGCACTACGGACTGTTCCAGTACGCTAGTGCTGGCGATGATAGATACGCGTTACAGATTAATGCTGACTCTGGGGTGAGTAATGTCATTAAATAAAATTAATTAGGTTATAATTCCCAGTACCAAGATCAATAAAGCTCAATAATATTATACTATTAGCTGAAATATATGACGACGTGATACTGACAGTCTGACTAATTTATTATTAGATAAATTTATAATCTGGATATGAAGGATTTACTTTCATCCTTTAGTTATGGAAGAATAGAGTCAAAGAAAGAAAATGATTTGTTTGAAATATATTTAAAAAAATACTTTCATATCAAGAAGTTTTTAATAATATGAAATTTCAATAGGTTTAATATATATATAAAATCATTATCTAAATAACAACATTTCTTTAAGGAACTAATTATGAGTAAGTCTCTTAATTTCTTTAAATCCTTAAGTTCTTGAAGGCTACTTTGATCGAAATAATAGTTGCATGAAAGTTACCATTACACTCACTACTTAATTTGATATACAACTTGTATACTGCATACAAAGATATCTTGAATGAGTTTCATATGATTACTACATAATTATCAATGTTAATTCAACAATCTCTAGAGTCATGCTTATATAATAATTCCTAATATCCAGGTGAATCCGGAACATCTTTCATATTTCCACTTTGCTGGTCGTATCCTTGGAGTGGCTTTGTTTCACGGACACCAGCTAGATGCTGCCTTCACCGCTCCCTTCTATAAGCAGCTTCTAGGAAGACCCATCACCCTTAGGGATATTCGAGACGTTGACCCAGAACTACACAGATCACTGTCTTGGATGCTGTGAGTATAAACTTGTTGGTCTACCTCCGTAATTAATACTTAGTTAAAGTTATACATTTTGCTGTTAGTATTTGAATAAATTATTTTTCCAGTCAGTATTATTACTGTACGCCCACTTTCATAGTAAAATATTTGTAGAATTCAAACTTATTTTTGTTATTACAGTGAAAATAGCATAGCCGGTGTCATAGACACGACGTTTTCCGTCGAGAGTTCGTCGTTCGGGGCAGTACGAAGCGTCGAATTAAGGCCGGGCGGGACCAACGAAGCGGTTACAGATTCAAACAAAAGAGATTACGTACGTCTGTATGTAGCGCATAGGTTTACTAGAGGAGCGGAAAGGCAATGGCTGGCATTACAAAGGGGTCTCGCTGACATTATTCCACCGCAACTCCTACAACCACTATCGCCCAGAGATCTCCAACCCTTGCTGGCTGGAAGAGCTGATCTCGACCCTGTTGATTGGAAGAGGCACACTCGCCTGAAACACGTGAATCCAGACGCGCCCATCGTTGGTTGGTTTTGGGAGATAGTCGAGGAGTTTGACGCGGAAATGCGAGCTAGGTTATTGCAATTCGTTACAGGATCAAGGCGCGTTCCCCTCGCTGGGTTCAGAGCTTTACAGGGTTCCACGGGAGCGGCGGCTCCAAGACTATTCACTCTACATTTGGTCGCAGATGCGTCACCGGATTCCCTGCCCAAGGCGCACACGTGTTTTAATAGACTTGATCTGCCGCCATATCCATCCAAGGAAAAATTACACGACAAACTCAAACAGGCCGTATTGGAAACGGCCGGATTTGCCGTCGAATGAGATTATAGTATACGAGTGAATTATATGTTCTGTATATATATAAATTATATTCTTCTACATCAATCAAATTTATAAGACAAATATGTAAATGAAACGTAATTAATGAGACTGATTAAATTGAAGATTGACATGACAAAATTTAATGGCATCTATTAAATTAAAATTTAAAAATTATATGAAATTTAAAATGGTCAAATAAAGTTCAATTCTAATAAAAAATGCCTTAACTGTTAATATGTACCTGCAGAAGACATTACAAATACATGTATTAAAACTTCCATTAATTTTTAATATTGGTTGGTTGACGCTTGTTGGTTACAAATAAGTATTGTTGCATTTTAAGCCTTGAATGATAAAAACATTGGTATGATGCTCAAATGTATTTACACACTTCAATAAATGCTTGATCGAGCTTATGAATTATATTAATAATATTGTGTTCAATTGATTCCTCATTAAATAATTTTGTATCATTGACTAAATCAAAGTAGCATGTGTGAGAATATTATATGCTTTCTTGTTGGCCTATACTATACATCAATGTATTTTGAAATATACCATTTATCAATAATTGCTGCCTAAGGTTACAGCATATTTTAATTTTCATTTAAAATTGTATATAATTGATTTCAGTACAAAGCACAAGGAATGTGTTCTTTTACAAATATACAGTGATTATATTTAATAAAATATTGTTATTGAAATCATGAGGCCATTGCTCATAAGGTGCCTTTTTATTTAAACACATTTACAATATTTGCACATAAATAGAAACAAATATGTTAAAACAAATGAAATATTCAATATAGATAATTATTTAATTTGCTTAACATTATATTACATAATATATAATTAAAGTTTTTACTAAGGATAGTTATTATACTGTATTATTGTATTATAAATATTTTAGATGATGAACAATGAATATTTATAACAAGGATGAGTGCCTTTTACCTTTTAATAACATTAGAGATGTAACTTAGATATGTATGACTGTTAGCAATGTAATGATTTAATGGTTATCATACCTGCATTGAAATAAACGATATTTTTGCACATTTTCTTTTATTTTATACACACATGTAAACGTTTCATAATTGATTAATAAGCGTTCCTAATATGTGCCCCTGTGCGTTCGTATAAGTGCCCCTTTTCTTAAAGTTAAAAGTAGCTACAATTTTTTATGAGTTTCACCTCTGGAATCAAATAATTTTTGGTTACATATTTACGGTCTGATAAAGATTCGTTAGCATCAAATTTTCATAAAACTATAAAATATTAATTTTATATTAGGGCTACAATCATTAAGCTAAAATAAAAATTATTATTAATAGAAACAATTCAGATCACTATCCTATCACATAGTAAATACAGGTAATCTGAATAACTTAAGTTTACAGATCAAATACTACTGCACAATTCGCATAAAATTTAGCTGTAACTATGTATTTCATATATATTTTTAATGTTTACATATTTAATGTGCTTTTATAAGCAAATAATAAATAAACGTTTTGTCTTTTATTTCACTGTTTTTTCTATTGTTGACGCCATTTTTGAGCTGGAGATGTTTAAAATTTATCTCAAACTCGTAAGATAGAATTTGTTATTTATAAATTATTTTATTCCAAGAACTATAATCATCAACCAACACCTGCACATAAAAAAATGAGAATAGTCAATAGTTTTAGCCAATTGTCATTGTTGTCAATGTCATATACGTTGTCTATGTTTTAGTTTGGTATTTTTCGATCGTCGATGCGAGGGTGAAGTCAACGCAGT
This sequence comes from Danaus eresimus, assembly GCA_018231745.1. Lineage (NCBI taxonomy): Eukaryota > Metazoa > Arthropoda > Insecta > Lepidoptera > Nymphalidae > Danaus > Danaus eresimus. The sequence continues at coordinate 6,176 of DVQP01003290.1, forward strand.
CACCGACGCGCTTATCATTATTATTACCATTATAACAAATGTGTATATTCTTTGTTGTTTCTTAATTCCGTCAAACCGTACGGTATAATTTACAGATTAGATTTCACTGGGGCATTTTACGTATATTAGTTGCTTCGTTATTTGTTATGGTTCATTGTTAATGAAGTGAGTGCGCATAAGGTGGTGAAATATTTTGGTATCTTATAATATAAATCAAAATGCCGACCAGTGCCGTATATCAGCCTACGACAGTTACTTATGAGCAACAGCCTAATGATCAACGATGGAATTGTCCGATCAGCTACTTCTCGCGGCGAGTGACAAGTAGCCTGAACCGGGCATTGTGCATAAGGATCGCTTTGTGCCTCTTGGGCAGTACCTTCTTCATAATTGGTGAGTAATTTATCTTTTTCTTCTTGCATTTTATCATACACTCCGATTACAGTATATTTAATGAAATTTTAATTTATAACGTATAAGAATCTTAGTAGAATTTGAATATTATAAAAAATAAATACTATAACAAATGAAACCTACAACTATTTATTATAAAGTTAAATATTTTTATATATAAAAATAAACTTAAATGTCTCCTACAGGGCCTTGTTTTATTTGAAATATATAATTTTTTATATCTATGAAACTAAGTAAATAACATATAGACAAGCATTTAATGTTAATAATATATTTCAGTAAATATTTTAATAACTTTTATAACTAAATAAGGCCCTTTACCCATTGGGCTTTATGATAAGCAACAGCGACATTATTTATTACTATATATAAGAAAATATTGGCTTTATTTTTAATTGATGACTAATGCTCTTTATTTCTGGTTTTGCTCATTTTTAACATCCTTATTGCTTGTAGCAGTAAGTTATAACTTAAATGAAGCTCTATAAACTAGTTTTAACTTCGTAAAGCATCAATATAATAATTTCTCTCAATTTAAATATTACTTGAGACACAGAAAAGGATATCAGTGTTTTGCTATACGGTAAGGAATAAGTTTATGTGCATTATATTTGAATTTATTATTGTAAAATTAAATTGTAAGTCGTTAGAAACGAAATTTCAAACAGAAAAAAATATGTGATAAATGGTACTATATCAATTAATCTACTTCACAATTATTTACTTCTAGTCATAATTTTAAATCATAATATGAAAAATAATAGTGTAGTAAGAAATTATATGACCTAAAAAAACCTATTCATTGGCAAATTTACTTAAAAAAATGTTTCTGGTAACAATATTGTGTTATGGTTTGATTATTGTTTTACAGATTACCCAAAATAATTTGTTATATTTATGTTATATGCAAATATAGTAAGATAAATTACAATATCATTAAATGTTACTATAATATATAATCCAATTAGTGTATGTAATTTTAAAAACATGAAATTTATCAACCTTTTAACATACAACCTATGGTTTACAATTTCTGACAAAATTTAAATAGTCAATATTTTTTTTTGTATTATTAGTAGTTCTGACAATGATACCGTCCCATAATAAAAAGGTTATAATATAGTGAATGTTAAAAATTAGGCACTTATGACAGAATAAAAAAAGACTTAAAAATATGACTCTTTCCAGAAAAGTTTTCATACTATTTCTAATGTAACTTATTTGTTCACCACCATCATTTAATATAAAGATACCTCTTTTGAAACAAGTATAATAAATTATCTTACTCTGCTCATAAACAATACAACAAATTAAAAGTTTCTTTTCCTATTACATTAATACAACGATTAGAAATAAATAATAATAAAGTTGAATTGGAATAATAACTCGTCACTTCCGTTTACAGTTCGGAATTGTAATATGAATACGCCCTTACATCCTTGAATACAGCAACCATGTCACGTATACCACAACGAAACGAGGGTTGCCACATCAGTTTACTGTCTATAAAAATTAAATCGTTTCCATCCTGGTTGTCGAAAGCTACATTGTCAAGTGCTTTTTTATACTTAATTGACCGGAAATAAACGGGAATAATTTTAAAACATATCCGACGGAATCAATACAACCGTCAGCCCTATTGACAATGAGATTGATTAGCATAAGTATCGGACGTAAAGGCATTGGAGATTAATAATAGTTCGAATATAGTCCGACTAACGGTTAAGGCGTGGTTAAACGAATAATCGAAATATGATAAATTCAATGCATTTTTTTACCTAGCAATCAGCGCTCTGCAGTTATTGAATGAATTTACATTTTTTTATTGTTCGATTTTTAAATTGCAACGATCAAGTTGTGATCTTTATACTATTATATATTTTGTCGTGTTTCAAAACCGTTTGCAGGAATAACAATTCCCTTTGTCATTTTGATCACGCCTAATTATTAGCTTAAAGGATTTTTATATAATATTACTAATTACATATTCAGTGCAAATATTGTGAGCAGATTATATTTCATTTCATATCTGTTTCTTAAAACAAAATATTTATAAAATATTAAAAGTTATTTTGAAGAGCTTGGTTTTGAAAGACAGTGGAGTAATATTGTAGATTGTGTCGTGTTTCATGATTTATCTGAATATGTATTTGATTCAATTTAATTCATATTATGTTGTTCTATTGTACACAAATTTGATTTCGTAAATGGGTCAAACCAGCGGAAGCCGTAGGTTTGTAGTGGGCAGTTGCTCCGAAACACTGCTTTCACTTCAATTTAGAGTCATTTATAATATTATACAACCTTAACTTACACATCCATCAAGCCTTTTTATGCAATAAGATAATTTGCCAGCATGAGTCGTATTCTGTGATTATTTGCTTTTTTTTTACCTTGTTCTCTATATACTTATAGATGTATGTACGTTTTAATAGAAATTATTTATTCATCCTTAATAAAATTTAGTTAAGGACAATTGCTTTATAACAGATACGGATACTGCATTCTTTATTTTAAGCGTTATAGGAAAAACATTAAGAAACAATTATTATTATTTTTTAAATAAATTGAATTAAAATATATTTAAAAAATATATAAAATAAATTCGTTTTACGAAGTAAATCTTATTGGGACTGGATTAAAACCGAACGATAAACAAATTCAGGTTTATTCTAAACAAGTTTGCATGCTTTTAATAACCCGTTGGGAGTTGCGTCAAATGTTTAATTTACATTTGGTTTGCAAAATTGGAACGTTTTAATTTATCTTAAAAAAAATCTCTCCATTATAAAGCGTCACATAAAACAGCTTTCAAGAGCGAAACGGAAATACTGTTCCGTGATTATAAGCAACAAAGAGACGTCGACATTGAACCTCTTGACATTTTTCAACCACGGCGTTTTGTAAATTAAAATTACATTATGGAATTTTCGAACGAAAAACCTTGATGGTTTTATGTTATTCATACATATATGTCATGGCATTAGCAATACTGAAGTGATACAGATAACATATAGATATATACCAGTAGATATATATATTATTTATATGTGGATATATGGATTGGTAAGATTATGTATAACATTAGTGTTCAAGGAGCGAGCGAGGAAGTAAAGGGTACTTACATTACGGAAACAAGTCGGTGCCGCACCAAGAGTTTGTCGACCTTCGTTAGCTGGCTAGTGGTTACACTACAAGCTCTGAAGGCCGGTACGGTTCCATCTTTGAATGACGTCATTTTGAACGTTATGCGAAATGCATTAAGTTTGTATTTGAAATGGTCTCAACAAATTACTAGACATTGTCAACGACTTTGTCTACTTAAAATAACACATACATATATCTAAACTTAAAAGCTTAACAAAATAGCAAGTATTTTAATTAAGTTAATATTGAATTAATATACAAGTAGATTGAAATGAAATGATCATTTGATCGAGTTAAAAATTACTTACTGTACAACGTATTACAAGAGTTTAATGTACGTGCTCAGACAAGTGTCTTTGGCACGAGTACAAATCACGATGCGTAATACTCGTATTCGGTTCACTAACAATTACAATGCCAGAATTTTAAGACATCACATTTATAATCTAAAATACATCACGTTTTTTTTTTCTCTAATTGATTTTTATTACATTACAATAATTCAAAGGCTATACAAATAGTTTATAAATCTGATTAGACGAATTTATTTTATTTATCTTGTTAGAAATAAATGTAGCCCGTTTCTATGCGTTTAATGGATGATTTATAACGTAATGCATGGTAGGTAATGTTTTATTTAAACATTACTATGTCATGTGCTAAGTACGCACGCCGCAAGTGAGTCAGGGCTGCGTTAGCGCCGGACACCGTATGTACCCTTATAAGAAGCTCGTAGTGAACCAAACACGTAATTGTATATCTTTAGTACGAATTCTTATTTATGAACATTAAAACCTACAGTTTAAACTTTTAATCAACATGTTACATGTATGAATCCGTAGTTGATTCATTTACGACTGTTTATTAACTATCATTAACTAATGAAGGAATGAACACAGAAACTGTCAGTTTTATTTTGTTATATATATAAACTATATATTATTATTATATATACATATATAAGACATATTTTATCTACGGTTACTGTTTTCTAGTTGGTATAACAAAGCTTTTATTTTACAACATTGCGTCGCTGCGGATTAACCAATGCAAAACGTCAAAGTGTCCGTAAAAAGATTACATTGCACACCATACTAAGGTTATAAGGCTGGGGACGTCATAACTGTGCTCGAGTAGACTTCATAACGGTCCTTGATCCTGTTCAATAATATCAAATAAGCCATGATTTTGTTTTAATTATTTTATTTATTTCGATATAACATAATATTAAAGCATATTTTATGAATATTTCAGATAAATTTATTATTTTAAATACGTTAATTACGATTTATGTGGGCCGATATCGTGAATTCC